>CAICTM010000514.1:0-62167 GCA_903772945.1 Seminavis robusta
TTGCACTTGCTGAAGGAGAATCACTTGGAATTTGGCTGGGGGAGCTGCTTGGTGGAGCACTGGGACTTTTGCTTGGTAGCTGGCTCGTGGTTGGTGCAAAGGTGGGGAGACCACTGGGTTTTGGGCTTGCAGTTGGTGGTTCACTGGGGGCAGTACTTGGGGTGGTACTGGGACTTTGACTTGGTCTGCTGCTTGGACTGGAACTTGGGGACCCGCTAGGCGACATGCTTGGAGAGGAGCTTGGCGACTTGCTGGGTGAGGTGCTTGGACTAGAACTTGGACCTGTGCTTGGGGCTTGGCTAGTGCTGGGCCTGAAGCTAGGCAGACCACTCGGGTTTTGACTCACAGTTGGAGATTCGCTCGGGATTGAACTGGGGGAACTGCTTGGAGAGACACTTGGAGCAGTGCTTGGTTGTTCACTGGGGGCAGTACTTGGGGTGGTACTGGGACTTTGACTTGGTCTTCTGCTTGGACTGGAACTTGGGGACCCGCTAGGCGACATGCTGGAGAGGAGCTTGGCGACTTGCTGGTGAGGTGCTTGGACTAGAGCTTGGACCTGTGCTTGGTGCTTGGCTAGTGCTGGGCCTGAAGCTAGGCAGACCACTCGGTTTTGACTCACAGTTGGAGATTCGCTCGGGATTGAACTGGGGGAACTGCTTGGAGAGAACTTGGAGCAGTGCTTGGCATTTTGCTGTAGTGGGGCGATGCTGGGAAGACTGCTGGGTTTGCACTTGCTGAAGGAGAATCACTTGGAATTTGGCTGGGGGAGATGCTTGGTGGAGCACTGGGACTTTTGCTGGTAGCTGGCTTGTGGTTGGTGCAAGGTGGGGAGACCACTGGGTTTGGGCTTGCAGTTGGGGGTTCACTGGGGCAGTACTTGGGGTGGTACTGGGACTTTGACTTGTCTCTGCTTGGACTGGAACTTGGGACCCGCTAGGCGCATGCTAGAGAGAGCGGCGACTTGCTGGGTAGATGCTTGGACTAGAACTTGGACCTGTGCTTGGGGCTTGGCTAGTGCTGGCCTGAAGCTAGGCAGACCACTCGGGTTTGACTCACAGTTGGAGATTCGCTCGGGATTGACTGGGGGAACTGCTTGGAGAGACACTTGGAGCAGTGCTTGGCATTTTGCTGTAGTGGGGCTGTCGCTGGGAAGACTGCTGGGTTTTGCACTTGCTGAAGGAGAATCACTTGGAATTTGGCTGGGGGAGCTGCTTGGTGGAGCACTGGGACAGTGCTGGTAGCTGGCTGTGGTTGTGCAAAGGTGGGGAGACCACTGGGTTTTGGGCTTGCAGTTGGGTTTCACTGGGGGAGACTGTGGGGTGGTACTGGGACTTTACTTGGTCTGCTGCTTGGATTGGTGCTTGGGGATAGACTAGGTGGCGTGCTTGTTGCAGCACTCGGTACAGAGCTTGGTGCCTGGCTGTTGCTGGGGCTGAAGCTGGGTAACCCACTGGGTTTTGCACTTGTGGTGGGAGAAACACTTGGGACCATGCTTGGAGCGTTACTGGGCACACAACTCATCGAACACAATGGACCCCAATAGGATCCATAGAGCTGTGGCGTTTCTTTTGATTCACAGCTAGTGCCTAAAAATGTAGAACCACCCATGTCTGCGGTGGGGCTGATGTGATCGTTCCAAGCACAAAGATCCTGGTTGAAGACGCTGGCTTGAAAGAACCTGTGAGAAGAAAGAAGCAAATCTTAGGGACGGCACATTGTTTTACTTGATGAATTGGAGCTTGCACAATCACTCACGCTCTGTGGAATGTTGTCACTCCACTGACATCCCAGCCTCCCAGCGGCTGGTTGAAGGCATATGCCTTTGCAAAGGTGTTAGCAAGTGATCCAACGCCCGACACGGTCCAGTTACCAATGTTGATGTTGAAACTTGATGCGACCTCAAACATTGAACCAATGTGTTCAACACTGGAAGTATCCCAACCAGAGATGTCAGAATTGAAGGCTGTGGCCCAGTTGAACATATTCCAGAATGTGGTGACCTTTGAGACTTCCCAGCTAGAAATATCTCCGTTAAAAGACGAGGATGCATGAAATGTGTTCCACATCAGAACAACATTTCCTGTGTCCCAGTTGTTCAGGTCTTGATTGAAGGCAGTGGCCTGTTGGAACATGCCATTTATGGCAGTTACTTTCGCTGTGTTCCATCCATTGAGCCCTCGGTTAAAGGCAGTGGCAGACATAAAAGTTTGACTCATACTAAGCACTTCACCAGTATTCCAGCCATTAATGTCAATATTGAAGATACTGGCGCCGTGGAAAGTACTGTCCAAACTTGTAACAAGCCCTGTGTCCCAGGAACCAATGTTTGAGTTGAAGGCCTGAGCACCAAAGAAGGTATTTTGCAAGGTTGAGACTTTTCTAGTATCCCACAGACTAATGTCTCCATTGAAGGAAGTCGCTTCATAGAAAGTACTTCCAAGTGTAGATACTTGGCCAATATCCCAATTTGTCAATGCTTGATTGAACCCTGATGCTCCTTGGAACATGCTTGCAAGATTTGATGCCCTTGCAGTGTTCCAACCCCCAATATTTTGGTCAAATTGAGCTGCACCATAGAACATGCCCTCAAAAGATTCCACATTGGAGGTATCCCTGGTGTATCAATGAAGGAGAACTGATAAGAAAATGGTAACGTTCGGTGTAAATGCCATATTGCAGTATCAACAACTACCAACCACCGATGTTCCGGTTAAACTGGCCAGCATTGTTAAACATGTATCTCATTCTCGTAACCTGACCAGTGCTCCATCCTGAGATATCCTCATTGAAGGAGGATTTACCCGAAAACAAATTGGAGAAGTTTTCCACCCTGGAAACATCCCAAGTGGAAATGTGCCCATACTGAGAAGTTCCAGTGTTGATCCAAGTATCGATTTCTGTCTGCAGCTCAGCATTGTTGTCAATGGCAATACTTGGACTAGAACTGGGAAACATGCTTGGGCTACCGGAAGGAGGACTGCTTGGGTAGCTGGCTAGTGCTGGGTGTGCCACTGGGAAGACTGCTGGGTACTGGCTTGTGGTTGGTGGCAAAGTGGGAGACCACTGGGTTTTGGGCTTGCAGTTCGGTGGTTCACTGGGGGCAGTAGGCTTGGGGTGTACTGGGAAGCTTTGACTTTGAGTCTGCATGCATTGGACTGGAACTTGGGAGACCCGCTAGGGCGACATGCCTTGGAGGAGGAGCTTGGCTGACTTGCTGGGTGAGGTGCTTGGACTAGACTTGGACCTGTGCTTGGGGCTTGGCTAGTGCTGGGCCTGAAGCTAGGCAGACCACTCTGGTTTTGACTCACAGTTGTAGATTCGCTCGGGATTGAACTGGGGACTGCTTGGAGAGACACTTGGAGTTAGTGCTTGGCATTTTGCTGGATAAGTGGGGCTGTTCGCTGGGAGAGACTGCTGGGTTTTGTTAATTGTGGGGTGGATGTTGTGATGACCCTGTGCTGATCCAAGTTGCAATTTCTCCCAACAGCTCAGCTCTGTCGTCAATGGCAAAACTAGGAGATTGGCTTGGTGCTAAACTAGGAAGAGGGCTAGGAATGGAACTTGGCGCCTGGCTAGTGCTGGGCCTGAAGCTAGGCAGAGCACTCGGGTTTTGACTCACAGTTGGAGATTCGCTCGGGATTGAACTGGGGGAACTGCTTGGAGAGACACTTGGAGCAGTGCTTGGCATTTTGCTTGTAGTGGGGCCGATGCTGGGAAGACTGCTGGGTTTTGCACTTGCTGAAGGAGAATCACTTGGAATTTGGCTGGGGGAGCTGCTTGGTGGAGCACTGGGACTTTTGCTTGGTAGCTGGCTTGTGGTTGGTGCAAAGGTGGGGAGACCACTGGGTTTTGGGACCTTGCAGTTGGTGGTTCACTGGGGGAGTACTTGGGTGGTACTGGGACTTTGACTTGGTCTGCTGCTTGGACTGGAACTTGGGACCCGCTAGGCGACATGCTTGGAGAGGAGCTTGGCGACTTGCTGGGTGAGGTGCTTGGACTAGAACTTGGACCTGTGCTTGGGGCTTGGCTAGTGCTGGGCCTGAAGCTAGGCAGACCACTCGGGTTTTGACTCACAGTTGGAGATTCGCTCGGGATTGAACTGGGGGAACTGCTTGGAGAGACACTTGGAGCAGTGCTTGGCATTTTGCTTGTAGTGGGGCTGTTGCTGGGAAGACTGCTGGGTTTTGCACTTGCTGAAGGAGAATCACTTGGAATTTGGCTGGGGGAGCTGCTTGGTGGAGCACTGGGACTTTTGCTTGGTAGCTGGCTCGTGGTTGGTGCAAAGGTGGGGAGACCACTGGGTTTTGGACTGGCTGTCGGAAAATAACTTGGTGTGGAACTAGGTGAATCACTTGGGATTCCGCTGGGGATACTGCTGGGTACCTGGCGTGTGGTTGGCCCAAAGCTGGGTATTCCACTAGGTCTTGGGCTTTCAGATGGGGAATCACTGGGCACGAAACTCGGAGCATGGCCTAGCTTGCTGCCAGGCTGGTTGCTGGGGCTGAAACTTGGGTTTGAACTTGGGTGCTGGCTACTGCTTGGAGGGATACTTGGGAGAAGGCTGGGATAAATACTTGTGGTGGGAGTTTCACTGGGGATAGCACTGGGTGTTTCGCTGGGTGATAGACTTCCACTTGGTTTGGAGCTTGGTAGAATACTTGGCTGGGGGCTTCGTGATGGGGTTTCAGTGGGTGTCTTGCTTGGTGATTGGCTGGTACTAGGGGATGTGGATGGGGTGGGTGTTGGACCTGTAATTTCTGAGACTGTGACTCCTTCCTCAACAGTGATCTTGTTAAGCTCATTCACAAGAGGCTGGAGAAACTGGTCATCGGAGAAGTCATCTTCAGCTTCTACACTTCCAGAAATTTCAAATTGAACAAGTTCACCCCTGCCTGTAGTTTGAAGATGACGACGCTGAGCAGTCCTGTCCAGTATTGACACGCTACGAACTTGGGGAACACAGCCCGACAGCACGTCTTGCATGGACTGGCTTGCATTCCACATGGCATCCCGTAAATATTGATTGGTTAGGGAAGAAGATCCACCTGAGAATGTAACTGCAACAATGGATGTGGCATTCATCAAAGCTGTGTTGCAGGCTGGTCCAGTTGGTGATGGAGTGGGAGGAACTGATGGAAATCGGGATGGAAAGACTGATGGGGCTTCTGATGGCACTGATGATGGCATTGTGCTCGGAGATGTTGAGGGCCATGTACTTGGGAATACTGAAGGTGCTACTGATGGTTTGAGTGTGGGTTCTAGTGTGGGCTTCAAAGTTGGAGCATGACTAGGTGTTGCTGATTGGGCTTGGCTGGGCAATACTGTTGGGCTTTGACTGGGTCCTGATGAAGGAGTTTTGGTAGGCACTATGGAAGGTTCTGGTGTTGGCATTGATGTTGGAAAAGGAGCTGGGTCTGGGGTGGGAAAAGCAGATGGCGTTGATGATGGCTGGCTGCTGGGAGCTGCCGAAGGTGAAGTTGAAGGTTCGCTTGATGGAATAAGAGTAGGATTTGAGGTCGGACCTTTTGTGGACGGTTCTGGGGTTGACATGCTTGGAGTTGTCGAGGGGCCACTTGTTGGTTGGGCTGTTGGAAGCAATGTTGGAGGTGGTGAAGGACTCCATGTTGGGGGTGTTGTAGGAGTTGTGCTCGGGCTTCCGGTAGATGGTCCTGGGGTTGGAATCACTATAGAAACACTGGTATTCCCGTAGGAGACATAGCTCAGTGGCTGAGACTGACCCACAGGAGCTTCAGTGTTGTTTGGAGGCAGAGTGAAAGGGGCCAAAGATGCCTCTCTGAGAACTCCTGTGGGGGCATTGGTTTCTGCACTTGGAGATGCACTAGGTGCCACAGTCCCATTCCTAGGATCCTCTGTGACCTCTTCAGTTATGACCACGGTTATGGTCAAAACAGGAATTGTGACATTGCTAGGGACTGATTCAGGGCTAGTGCCTGTTGTTGGAGCAGTCCCATTGCCTGCTACTGGATTTGTGTTCGTTGGAAAGACAGGGGTTGTTGTTCCATTCCCGGATACTGGATTGTTGCCAGTGTAGTTTCCTGGGCCACTCCAAGTAGTGCCACCAGATCCCGGTAATGAAGTCCCATCTCCTTGGCTGTTTCCTGGGCCATTGCCACCTTGGGCTGCGTCGTGTGCTGCCTGTTCTGCTTCCTTCTTGGCCTCTTCTTCCTGGGCTTGGATGATGTTGGTGTTGAACTCCATCAGGAAGTCTAATGTGGTAGTGTTCTTCTCTTCATCTGGAGATGAGCCAATGGGACACAAACATACATCCAAAGCTTGTTGTAGCCTGCGGCTGGAAAGAAAGGCCGATGGTGTTCTCGTGTTCAAGGCTTGTGAAGACAATAACTCATCTCTGTTGTACCCCATCAGGTTTCGTCGGAAAGCATCATCAAACAAATTGAATCCTCCTGTGTCACTGATTGGGCAATTCCTGCATCTTCCCGTAACTTCAAACAGTACTCTATCTCGTCTTTGAGGTGGAGCAGTTGATTCTGTGGAATTTGTAGAATTTCCCAACATTGTGCTGTTGCTGTTAGTGGCACCTTCCAACCTGCGCCCTGATAGTTCTCTGGTCACAACCAAACCAACATCTGAAACCACTCGGAAAAACTCATCACAGGCCTCAAATGACAAAGTATTGTAGGTTTCCAAGAATACTCTTTCCAAGGTCTTCTTAGTCTTTTCTGGCAGTAGTGACGGATCAATTCCTAAATCAGCATAGACGAAAGATTTGAAGGGTCGAATCTCACCATCACACAGCACTGGCTGGCCCTCCACAACCTTCTCTGGTGCATTCTCAATAGACATGGCATCTCCAGCTGCCTCCAATGCAGTAATCTCATCATTCAATTCCATTTCAAACTCTATAGAGCTGGGACCTTGACCAATGATAGGATCCTCTCCGGCTGGACAAACACAGGTGCCATCTTCTTGTTGTTGCAGTTTCCTGTTCACTGCAGCTTCCAAACTATCCTTTGAAATGCTGTATGACTGCAATGCTCGTCGACGGCCGAAAACATCATCAAACAAGTTGAAAGTGCCAGTATCGGTCACAGGACAACCCCGGCAATTTCCAGTCACAGCAAACATTGTGGGAACAATTTCGTTCCGACGCTCCTCCTGTTGTGGTGGAGACGTGGCATTTGTTGTATTGTTGATAATTGTACTGTTTGTGCTGTTGTTTGCACTTTCAGCAAGATCCCGCTCAAGCAGAACATCTTCCAATCTCCTTCCTCCTGGACCATCAACAATTGAATCCAGAACATCTGTAGGAGCAATACGGAGCTCCACTTTGGCTACAGTCCGAAAGTGGCCATCACAGGTCATGTAAGCTAAACGATTGTAGGACTCTTGGAAACTGCGCTCCAACCGGGCAGCCTCTTCCCTGGTGAAAGAGGTGATGTTTACTCGAAGATCAGTGAAGACAACAGATTTGAAATCTCTGACCACAATCCCACAGGGCACAATTTGCGCTTCTTGTACCTCTTCCGCAGAGAGAGTAGACTCCACAGTGCCGTCTTCCTGTAGAGCTTCCAGTCCTGAGTTGTAGGTGTCAATGAAGTCATCTTGGCTCAGAGTGGGTGCATCTTTGCTTTTATCCTCCTCTTCCAGAGGACACAGACAAACCTCATCTTGTTGGAGGGTGCGAACAGGAAGGCTGTTCTGTAATCCCAATGAATGGCTCTTGGTTTGCTGGGCAGAACTACGTTGTCTGGAAGACAGCAACTTTCTCCGGATGCTCATGTCATCAAAGAGGGTGTAACTCCCAGTGTCACTAACTGGACAATCTCGGCACTCCCCCTCGATATTGAAGATTGCCCTGGCAGTCTCAAAGGGGCGAATGGTGGGGCTGAATGTTGGTTCCGATGATGGTAGTGACGAAGGAGTCTGGGATGGTGACAAAGATGGAGGCCAGAAAAATGTACTGTTCGTTGCATTGTTTGCATCTTGAGCCATCGTTGCATTTGTGTCAGGGAAGGATTCATTGCCAAATGGAATCAGCACCAGATCGAACAAAGATCGCCTCTTCAAATCACTCTGTTCGAATTCCAACTCTAGCTTGACACTGGTGATGGTTCGGAAGTAGGGATCACAAGTCAAAAAGCTGAGACGGTTGTAGGTTTCTATGAAGGATGCTTCCAATGCTTCAATCTCCTCTTCTGATGGCCTGGTATCCCTGATCAGATTGAGGTTGACATAAGCCAGAGAGTTGAAACTTTGGATATCTGGGGAACAGGACAGAGTCCGCAGTTCCACAAGTCTTGTGGTAGTTATTTTGGTGGCAGCATTCAACTGCGGCAGGAACAGCTCTAGAGAAAGATGATTCAAATCAGTGCTAGCCCCAGCTGGGCATAAACAATCGGTAGAAGAACGCCGAGACCATTCTCCGGTCAGTTGCTTGGCCACTGCCACATCTGATGTTGGTGATTGAGATGGAGGGGCTGTACTGTTGGATGCTGCTTCTGGTGCCTCTGTTCCATGAGGTGCTATTGGTGGTATCGTTTCCAGAGTTGGCCCGTCGTTTGCTTCTCCAATGCCCGCAATGGTAACCGTGGTGTTGCTGACATAGGCGGGAAACAGGGGGAGAGCTCTGGTACAGTTGTAGCAGTCTGCCGTCACTCGAAGGGTGAGAATGGATCCCAAGTCGCCCTCTCTTGTGCCTACCATTTGCACAGACTTGATGTTTCGGAAATGTGGAATATCGCAGGACTGGAAGCTTTGGTGGTTGTAGACTTCTTGAAATGCCTCCGCTAGTCCTTCTAGTCGGGAAGAAGTCTCATCGACATCATCCAATGTGTATAGAACCAAAGTCCGTTCAAGGCTGGCTGTGCCTTGAGGGCACACGTATTGGTCTGCGGCAATGAGACCTGCGGATTGTGCCAGGGCCGGCGATGGTAGAAGAGCGAGAGAGAAGAGAAGCATACACAGGGAACTGTGGAGGAGCATGGATGTCTTTTGGTACCGTTGCCGCGATTGTTCGCGGCTTTTGGTAGGTTCCCACTCCGACAGAAAGTGGGTTGTTATGGATCGTCTGCTGGGATTAGCGGTGGTGGCAGCAGCCCGGTTGTGGCTGCCGGGGATCCCGTGTCGATCGGTTGATAAAGCTGCTATCTGGCCATGATGTGTGTTGGTCATTGTGATGCGATTCTGTCCGGCGACGATTGAGATGGGGGGCGAGAGCAGACTTGTCGGTGTCTTACGAATGGTGGACAGAGCGAAACGCAACCTATGGGCGGTCGAGAATCAGAGTGCTTTTGTGCGGCGGTGTCTCTCGCTTGAATGAATGGCAGGATGCGCTTTCTTGCGGGCTCTCTTCGTTACTGGTAGCGATCGTGCTAAGTCTTGGTGGTATTATTCTTTTGACGGTGGTCTCTGTTGATGAGGTTTTGGTCGTCGTTGTCGGATAACCATGGAGTCGGTTCTGTGTAGTCTGTGTGCATGGTGAGCCCACTGGGCTGTGTGTGAGCTGTGAAGTAAGTGTGAACTGGGACCAGCAACAAAACCCTGTCGGCAATCGCGTCGTCGAGTCATGGAAGCGCAATTTCCGATGGACAACCGGTGTTCAAAAGCCAAAAAATATGGCTCTTTAAACAGTCAATTCCTGATTGGTATACTGAACATCTACAGTGCCGAAATTTGTGCTTCCAAGTTTCTGATTCGATGCCTTCATTTTGGTTTTCGGGTCATCTCGACTTGCACTAGATAAGTAATTCCACTCTTTTAAGACTGCTCAGATGTCATTGGTAAGACCCCAAGTACATTATTCAGGACACTAATTGCCAGGTCCAGTACCGGAGGACTTTGAGCATCCGAAACCAAAAATTGCTGGTAACCGACACTGACCGTTGTGGGGTTGGTAGCTTGCTTGCGCATTTTAGACTACGGAGGTCGGTACCATAGCAATGGCGAAACAAGCACCGTTGGTAGTCTAGTAGCTAGCTAGCTCTTCTCCTGTTCTTAGATTGAATCGGCATGAGATGGGCTGATGGTGTTGTGTCCGTTGCCACCACCTGCATGCCACCACAAGAAACCTTCGTTCGGCAACAAGCCGCAACAACACAGAGAAAGCCAAAGCACCGAAAAAGAGTGAGAAGAAGAAGAACATCGGCTACTGCTTCCGTCCGTCGTCACAATAACAACCAGCTGCTGTGGAGTGATTCTCGGACGAGCTACCACGACGGCGAGAGCAACAGTCTCTACTAGCTACTGTTATGACAAGCCGGTGTTTGCGAAGCTGGTTGGTTTGAAATTTGCAATGAAATTCGCGACCATGGCGTTCGTGTTGCCGACGAACGGAGAACCAATTCAGCCCGAATTGATGCTGCCAGCCAACGAGTCTTTACAACTAGCTAGTTACAGGAGCTAGGCCCTGTTCAAGAGTGCAAGTCTTTGATGACCAGCCACCATGAGGCTACGTGTTTTGGGGACTCCTTGCTTGAAGGGGCATCATTGAAGACTATTTCCAAGCCTTACAGAGTGTTCTATTCCTCCATTGCAGGTTGCCCCTTTCAGCACTGGTTAGATAGCGCCAAATTTCCCGCTAGTAGCAATAGCGCGAAGATAATGGCCGACACAAGCCTATTGACTGTGGGAAAGGGAATTCCCACCAACCAAAACACTCAACACCCACCAGGCTTTTACAAGCTAGTAGCAATAGCGCGAAGATAATGGCCGACACAAGCCTATTGACTGTGGGAAATACCCGGGCCTCCGCTCGTGGGTTGTCCTCAACCACAGCCATCTTGCTTGTCTAAATCCGTTTTATTTTAAAAAATAGACGTTCAGTTTGTTTGTTTTTGGTACTATTGGTCGTCAAGACCGGGCAATGCAGTTACATGGTGCTTAGCTACGAGGCTCCCGTATGTATTCCAGCTAAAAGCTTTCCCAGCGCTGGGATGACTGTGGTGCCCTTCTTCTAGTCTTGTTCCCCCCTTGATCCTTCTTCCCCTCACCCTGCCTCTTTGGTTTTGCTGCTGCTCTGCTCACTCAATCCCTTGCTCAGCCTGAGTTTGTGCATTCTGCTCCATCCCTGGTGCACCCCATAGTTCCCTCGCGATAGTAACCTGGTTAGATTACGAGGTACTACGTTTCTGCACCGGCACGCGTAGTTAACTAGCCAGTTAGTACATGTACAGTGACTGTACTAGTACCATAACTGGTACCGTAGTTGGGTGATCTGGCACCATACCAGCGAGACTCGATTCACTCGTGACTCCATTTTTGGCGCAAAGGTCGGATCGGCTCGCGTGCCGCATTGGCATCCATCACATTTATTTTTCGGCCCAGATCAGAAGCAACAACAAACGAAACCAACCACTTTCTATAAAGTTTTTCTTCTTCTTCTTGAATGGATGGATGAATTATTAAACTAGCAAGAGTATGATATTGGAAGTGGACAATTGGCACTTGGGCTATAGCCAAATCTTGGTGGATTGTCGTCAGAGTGGTGGGAAATGTTTGATCTTGTGTCATGCCGATGTGGATGCCTTGGCGGCGGCTCGCATTTGGACGTACATGCTGCGGGCCGATCAACTGGAATACACGTTGTTGCCGTGTGCCACTTGGAATGCGCTGCTATCGAATATCAATAGTGCTAGTACTAGCGCCAGTATGTATGCGGCCATTGTCTTGATCAATGTGGGTGTGACGCGGAATTTGACCAAATTATTTGGACAACAGTCGTTGCAGTTGGGATCGACCAAAGTCTACGTGTTGGATGGCCGACGTCCCGTGCATTTGGCCAATGTCTATGCTGAAGATCACGTTGTGGTCTTTTGGGATCCCAGTCATGGATCTGTCGACGACATGCCCAGTGATGGAGACAATCTCAGTGGAAAAGATGATGATGATGATGAGAGGAGACATGAGAGTGAAAGTAGTAGTGACGATAGTAGAGTGACGAGGAATTAGAAGTGGAAGAGGAGGAACAAGAATTTGGACAAGATCAGGATGATACAGAAGGAGTCCCTCAACCACAACCTGCCAAGAAAGACATCAAGAATGATGAAGACAAAATGGATCTAGAGGAGGACAAGAATCCACCATCAACAGAGGAACCCGATGTTGACTATGACGGGGAAGATGAGCGGGATCCTCAGGCGGGTTCTCCCACCAAAAAGAAGAAGAAAAAGAAGAAACAGACTTCAACGGACAACGATCTAGGCCACGACACGGATTCGACCAACCCTGCTTCTGATGCTTCTGACGATGATGATGACGACGATGATGACAATCTACAGACGGCCGCCACAGCCCCCACCACGGCTCCGTCTCCAACACAAGCACAACTAACTCCCGCAGAACGTTTTCGTCAACGCCAAGATCGACTGCGACTCTACTACAGTCACGGATCGTCTCATGGCGCACCCACATGCTATGTGGCCCACAAGATTGCCACACAGCTCCGATTCGGCAACGTGGCCGATCTCTTGTGGCTCTGCATGGTCGGTGTCACGGATGCCTGGTTGCAATCGCGCCTCGATATTGTCGGGTACGCCGAAATGGCCGACTCGTTGCGCGAAAAGTGCCTCAAACTGTTTCCGCTGCATCAAGACTTGTACGAACGAGCTCAAACGACTGTCTATGCAGAAGAGTTGCTGGTGGGCGCGGGCGGTTCACAACAGCAACAAACCAAATTGACCTTTTCCGAACAGGGTCGGATTCTGCCACAGACGGATCATCGTTTCTTTTTGTTGCGGTCGTCCTCCTTGTTGGATGCCATGCAATGCAGCAACTATGTCAGTACACAAATGCAGTTGTGGACCAAACCCGGTATGCAGCGCTTGCACGAATTGCTGGCACGCATGGGATATCCCTTGGAGGATTGTCATCAACCATTCAACTTTATGAAACCCAGTCTCCGACGACGATTGGTGGGACAATTGGCCGAGTACGGCGAGGTGAGTTGTTCGTGCTATATTAGTTGTGTAGTTGTGTGTGATCAAACCAAGGCAGCTTCAAGGATTCCACGGTTCCGTTGGTTACTCACTCTAGCTATCACTTGCATTCCTTCATGATAGGAATTTGGCTTGGAGGAACTCGAGTTCACCTCCTTTGTCAGAGTCACGGGGTTCTCCACGCTCACGTCGGCCTCCGACACTTGCTATGCCGCCAGTGCCTTGCTGGAATGCCCCACCATTTCGTCGTCAACCGAAGTCGATCCATCGGGCGATTGGGATTTGCAGTGCTTTCATGCGGCCTACGATTCCCTGGGTGCTGGCAACCACAACCAGAATGGCAAGACAATCATGACAACGGGGTTGCAATGGGCCATGAAACTGCAACGATTAATCCTGGCCACGGCCGTGGGATTGGTCAGTCGGAATGCCATTACACGGCTCCGACACTTTCGGTATGCCTATGTGACGGCATCATCGTCGGGAAACAGCAGCTCGGCGCTGGCGTACAGCCAGTCCAACAACAATAGCAACAACAATGCTCCCTATCACGTCTTGGCCAAACCATTGGCATTGACCCGATTGGCGTATTACTTGATGGACATGCATCGTGCCAATGGCAAATGGGTGGGTACCGACAGCAGTGGACGCAGCAAGGCTCTTCCCCTCATTCTATTGGCGGAACAACCCGCTACGCAAACCTTTCTTGTGCTGGGTCAACAAATGTCTGAAAAACAGGGTCATCTGACCAAGAACAAGTTTGGTCAATACTTCGAGTTGGTGGCGCAGACCATGAAGGAAGCCGTGGCTCGGTTGGAATCCTTTGATTCGCACGTTGTGGAAGTGGATGCGGAGCATGTAGAACGATTCTTGGAGCAGCTGCATTACTTTATGGATTCGGTGTAAAAGAGACGGTCAGTTGGGAACCCTCATGTTTGTGGAACGAAGTCTTTTGCATCCTTCCTTTGTGGCACGTGGACTTCAAAAATCTTAGGGGACGAAATGAAATCATGCATTTAATACAGAGATTATTAGCGTTGTCTATCCAAGACAAGAACAGCTTCTCGTAGCTATCTCATGGAGCTTCGAAAGATGCTGGCAATCGTTGGATACCGTGCCCCCACCCCTGCTACGTTTTTGTATATAAGTTGATTGTGAAGATGAAAGGACTGCCTTCTTTTCGCTTAGGTCGGCCTGCCCTCAAGCTGATCCTGCCAAAGTGTGTGTTCCCAAGAATGCGTCCTGAAACCAAGGTTAGCATTGCTTGGATGGTTGAAGCATTGCGGGAGGTTTTGAATGCGTGCTTCCGCTGTAGTGGAAGCAAGAAAATTGCCCATAAAGCCGGATTTGCAGGTCCCAGTTCGTGCGAAAGAATGGGAGGATCGGAAGCCAAAGAATGGAGAAAAGCAGGAATCAGGGTTCCAGGACCTCGGCAGCCGCAGAAATCAACGCAGTGGGCGACATGGTCGTCGTAGTGTTCATATTGAACTCTTCCTCTGCTTCAGCGTCCCAAGTGGGTGAGAGCGTTTCCTCCGTAACATCATCACCCTTGTTTGTCATGACCAATCCCACGGTAATCCAAATGGCAAACAGCACCAGCAGAATGGCCAATGTGATGAGTGCCTTGCGACAATCGGCTCGTGTCATTGGTTTGTTGGTTTGTGCTTGTTGTTCCTGTTGATCGTTTACTTTGTTTTGAATGATATCAGCATTGCTGGCGGTTTTCATGAGAACTTCCGGTGTCCCCGACGTCTCCACAACATTCAAATCGGCCGTGATGGAACCTACCCAAAGATCTTTGGATCTCATTGAGATTTCGCGCCGCAATTGACGAATTTCTGTCTTGGTGGGTTCAAAGGCTGGGTCTTCATCGTCGGTTTCTTGCTGCTGTTGTTGCTGTTGCGGTTGCGGCTCCAGTTCAGTGGAGGTTTCCCAATCCGATTTGTCAAAATCCGAATCCGTGGCCACCAGTTGTTGGACCAACCTCAATAAGCGAGAGGGTCTGGAGTCAGCAGAAACACTATAGGATGCTGGTTGTTTCTGTGATTCTGCTGCTGGTGGTGGCACATCGTTCAATGGCATTTCCTCATCCATGGCAGTGTGGACACCATTAAAATGAAGGGTAGCATTGTTGTCGCTGTCTTCATCATGATTCATAGGAGGCAGGGTAGCCAAATCCAGAGCCCCCTTCTCCTGAATGTTTCCTGTCCCCATGGGCAGTCCCTCGTTATTATAGTACTGCTGAAAGTTGGGGGGTATGCTAACACTGTTCTTCAATATCCCCTTGATTGACTGTGGTGCTATTACCTTGGGGGGTGGCTTGGAGTCGCCAAATTCTTGTCCTGGAAAGATCTCCTTGGTCACACTACCGGCAGGAGCATAACCACTGGCAGTAATACTGCAGCCTCCTTCAGGATGCTGAGGATACCCCTGCTCTTGAACACTGCTGCTACTGACTCGAAAACTAGTGGATGCGGGTTGCTTTTGTGATTCTGCTGGTGCTGATGGCACATGGTTCAATGGCCTTTCCTCATCCACAGCAGGATGGACACCATTAAAATGAAGGGTAGCATTGTCGTCATTATCATCATGCTGATTCGGTGTAGGAAGGGTCACCAAAGCCAGCACCCCCTTGGTATCCTCGATGTTACCTGTCCCTACAGGCACATTGTAGAAGCTCTCGTACGGCTGAAAGTTGGGGGGCATGCCACCACTGCTCGTCAATAGACCCTTGATTGGTTGGGGTGCGAATAGAGGTGCGGATGGCTTGAGGTCGCAAAATTTTGATTCTGGAAACGTTTCCTTGCCCACACTGCCCGTAGAAGTACAGGAACTGGCAGAGCTACCCCTCAACCCTTCTTCGGTTGCGGTACTATAGTCATCCTCATCAAAAGGAGAAGGCTGGCGATACCCTTCTGGAATCATGTCGTTTACTAGTAGGCCGTTGGCAGCAGCAGAAGAAGAGATTTCTGTCATGTTGTCTCCCAATTCTTCTGGCACAAAGCGGGCTCTGGCTACCTCGGGTATTTCGGCTACAATGTTCATGGTTGCGCTCGCCGCCATGGGTGGGGAAGCTAGGTGAAAAAGCGGGATCAGGTAGCAATATGGACACTGATGAATTTTGATGTATGTTGAGAAATAGATCTCTTGCGTGAAGCTGAGTGACGAGATAGATGGTAGCTGTTGGGTTCTTGGACAAAAGCCCGTGAAGGTTGGTTGTGGTACCGGTAGATGCAGATGCCTCTGATCCTTGAGGTCTTCGCCGACCAAAACTGCCAGCTTAGCTCCCTGGCAGTTGATCCAATGCCTTTTAACAGCACAAAAGTGCGATTGGTGGACACAAGATTTAAGTAGCTTAGTGCAGCTGGATCAGAAAGTGATCTTCTGTCGCGGCAATGGATTTAACTTTCGAAAGAGGATTCTAACATTAAAAATGTCACTCAAAGATGCCCGCGTTTATTAGTCAGAAGCATCCTGCATACAGTGTAAAGTGTAAAGTGGCTTCTCCAGAATATACAGTGCCTCTGGTGACATAGTAACCGGAAGGTGTCTGTCGGAGGTGAGTGCATTGAGTGTATGAAGTTTTAGTGACAGTGTTGACTTTCAGTTCACAGTTCACCGAAAGGCAATTGCCAAACGAAGTGCCATCCTTCCAAGGTCGCTCACTTTCACTTTCAGAAGCTGCATCTTTCTTTGGATTGTAGTCTACTGTGTGACGCTGCAGTAGCAGCAGCTGTGGCTGCCAAGAGATGCATCATATCCTCCGCAGATGGATAGACTAGACTACCGTCAATTCTTTGGGATTTGCTTTTCTCTGCTAGCTAGTAGTAGAGCGCTATCTATCGATGTCATAGACCTTAGCAGATCAGATTTTCTCTTTCGAAAACCAAAACGAAAGCCAAAGCCAAGCTATCTAGCTAGTGCTTTCTAGCAAAGGGTTGCGTTTGCTCACTCCGAGATCCACGGCACCAGATTGCCATAAAATGTATACCTTGCGCCATGGCTTCTTGCCCAAACCAAGAACATTCCTGCTTTTTGTGTCTTTTGCAACCCTTTTTTGGCAGTCAAGAGACATAACTTGTGGAAGATGTGTCCACTGCCTGAGCTGAGTTCGATCCGCGACACGGATAGATAACATCGTCATGCAACTCTTGCTGTTTGTAAATTGCCTTGTAGTGCGCGTACGTCGCGTGGATTGTCATATTATAGTCGTGCACAAACAAGTGTTGCTTCCTGGCAGCGGTTGCCCACCCAATCATGAATGTCTTCTTTGCACCAATTTCATTCACCTCATTGCTTTATTCTTGATGGGGTGGATTTCGCATGTACGAACTGGCCCGACAATCCACACTATTATGGTATGGACACTCGCAAATGGAATCGTCTTCCAGCATGGCACACGCTCTGGCAATCATGGCTTCGGGGCGAAACTCGGGTGGAACATAGGATTGAAATCGATACTGGACGGCATGATGCGCCGCCGCGAGGACTTGTGTCACATTTTCCAAGTGAATATTGTACACATAGGGGGCGCCCAGTAATGCCAGTGGATTGTGTTGCGTATTCAACGGTGTCGGATGGGTCCAATGCCAATACGGTTCCTTGTCCAGCACGTCTCTGGCGGCTTGTTCTCTTGTGGGCGACGTGTATTCCTTGTGGGGATTCAACCAGGCAGCGCCATGGGCCAATCCTTCCAATGGGGACGGGGATATAATGGGATCCCCGAATCCAATGAGAAAGGCCATTTCGGACATGAATTGGGCGTATTCGACGGGTCCCATGGGCGCTGGTGGAATGAGGACTTGTGATGGTAGTCCACAATGGTGGGGAGCTTTGCAGACCGAGTAGAGGACAAATCCATTTTCGATGAGAGCTTCTAGAACCGGCCGTACTCGTTCGGATGTGAACAATTCGGGTATTTTTCCGACAATGAGTCCTTGTTTGTGTCGTGTCGTTGCCGGGATGCGTCGTTGTTGTGCGGGTGTTTCCAGTAGCACAGCATGCATAAAGAATCCCAAAAATGTATTGTAATCATCGGGAAATGGCGAGAGAACTTGTTTGGGCACATATGGATGACCATCGGTGCCTTTCCAATTGCCCCAAAAATGCAGTGGTCGATGACGACACACGACACTGTGCTTTCGCTCGAGCGGCCATTCGAGTCCATTGGCAATGATGCGATTGTATTTTTGCAATTCGGTCAAACCCAATTCTTCCAACGATTGTTCCGTTTGGACGACCGTGACGCCCAATTGTTGCAGTGCCCAATCCAACGACGCAAAGACGTAGGCTTCCCCTCCTCGTTTCACCGACTTGCTTGGGCCGTGAAATTGTTGCCATGTGGGGCCACGGACCAACAGAACGGTAGTGTTGGGACCAATCCGTGGGGAACAGCGAGGATGCGACGATTCTAAAATGTGATTTTCGTAGCGAATAATCAAGGGTTGTTTCTTCTGGAAGACTGTGTCGTGTGCCAATCTCCAGAGGATCAACACAGCAATCGATCCGATCAGGACATGGCGACTGGTCTTGCTGGACAAGTATGCGTAGTAGTAGTGAGGCAAAGAACTCCCTGTCATTTGCCAGCTGATGATCTTGCTTTCCTGGCTAGCTGGCTAGCAAGCCGTGTCTGTCTGTCTCGGTTCTATTTACTTGGACTTGGTTGTATGTAGTTGTTGGTTTGTCAATGGACTGGTTGTTGGTTTGTTGGGTCTCTTCCAGCATTCATCATCGTCGAAAATGCATCAAGATCTTTGTGTTGTGTTTTGGTGTGAGAAACTTGCTTTGAGTACCGAACGCGTCTGATAATAGATCTTTTTCCTTTTGATCCAACTCAACGCTAACACGCCAAACCCGTCAAATCGACCATGGCATTGCCTGTCCATTGCTCGATTTGCTTCGGCCTTATTGCTATTACAGATTCGATTCGTAGATAGATAGATAGTAGTTGTATCGACCATGTACCACGAACGTCAACGATGGGCCTTTTGTGGCGTCCACGCCGTCAACAATCTACTCCAAAAACAGGCGTATGACAAGGACACGTTCGATGCGGTGTGTGACGACTTGGCACCTTCCTCCATAATGAATCCTCATCGATCCATGTGGGGCATTGGGAACTACGATGCCAACGTGCTCATGGTAATTCTCGAACAAAAACAGGGACTTGACGTACAATGGCACGATGCGCGACAGGAAATGACACTGGCTGTATTGCAAGAGTATTTTAGTAGCAATACTACCACTACAACTACTAGTGAGCCTTCAGCAGTGGCTGGAATTGTGGTCAATCTACCATCGACCAGTCTTTGGGCGCGATACGTGACCAAAGGACGACACTGGTTCACGTTGCTGTGGCAACCACAACAGGCGCAATGGATCAATTTGGATTCCAATCTCAAGGAACCAAAGGTGATTGGGGATATGCAAGCATGTGTTGACTTGTTGCAAGAGTGGAGGCAACAGTCTTGTCATATATTGCTCGTCAAAACAAATAATATTCCAAATGAAACACGATAATATTCCAAATCCAAGTTTAAAAGACGACGAAGCAAGAGCTCGTAATGCATAAATGCATCATGTCTCTAGAAATCTACCGTGCCGTACCTTAATAAAACAAACGAAACAACACGATAATCCGAAAATCCAAATTAATTAAGACGAAACGGGGATGCGATGGATGGGGTCTTTTTGCTGTGCTGTCTTGTATTTGGTATATACTTGGTACCAGCTACTCAGCGGCAATCAAATACAAAGGATTCGACGACAATCCAAGGGATTTGCTGCGTTTTATTGATGAAACAACAAACTTGGACGAAAAGCATGGATTCCATGGCTGCTCGTTCTACAGAGCTACTGTAGCTAGACAAAGATGGATTGATTCCATCAAAAAATCAATTGTGGGGCATTCGATACAAGAGTCGGGATTCACTTCCATAGAGGCACTCATGACGAGAGAGAGAGGCGGGGTCGCCGCCGCACGCCTATCTAGCTAGCTTGTGTGAATTTCGAGGCAATACTGTAAAAGCTCGCAAATAATACTTTATGCCACTTCAAGCTAGAACTGTATCCTGCTTCTAGAACTGCATCTTGCTGTCGAGGAAGCAAGAGACCACTACTAGCTCTAACGAAATTTTGGTGGAAGCTGTTTTCCCTGTCGGTAGCTTCTGCTTAGCTTGACGTCAAGTGCAGCTGATAGCTGACTTCTGCGCTTGGGCTCTCGCTGGTACTTTTTCAGTTCCCTCTTACACTTGAGAAAGTTTTTGTTGCTTTCAAAGAAAACTTCCTTTAGCATAGCAGGGTGTGTGTTGAGTATTCTCCACAAGGACTCCTTTTGACTGTTGCCATTATATTCAAAGTCACCTGCAGCAATAGCCTTGGCACAACGCTTAGCCAACAGAGTCCCTTCAGCAACAACATCGTTGCCACCCTTCTTGCGGAGGAATTCTTCCACCTCCAAAAAAAGCAGACTCGAGCCTTCTTCAAGGAAGGGCATGTTTTTCTCACTGGTAAGCTCTTCAAATGTGGCAGTGTCCAAGGAATTTTTGTGCCATTTCACAAATTGAGCTATGAGGTAGCTCAACTGCTTCCCATCAATTTCATCTCCCTTATCCATAAACCTTGAGATGTGCAACCACAAAGGGGGGGAGAAGACATCCGTCACAATGTCACCATCTGGATCAATGTCCTCAATTTTCTGACTCAAAACCTCCCCAATAGCTTCGATAATGGTATCATTGTGGAATTTCATGGCATGTTCAACAATGACGTCGTAGATTGTCAGTGGAGCTTTCTTGATAAATTCCAGAGCATCACATTTCAGCTGGTGGATTTCAAAGTACTCCCCAAGATGATACAGAGATGCAGCTGTTCCTGTGCTGATGTTCAGTTCCTTGCTGTGGTCGTACAAGTAGTCAAGCATGTCAGGAAATGCCTTGGCAGCCATCAGGTGCAGTTCAATACGGCTTGTCGATTGTTGTCCTTCTGGAAATTTGTCACCATTCTGGAAGAGTCGATCAAAATATTCACTCTTTCGATCGCCACAGGCAAGAGTTGCCTTGTGGACATGGTATGTGACCACCTTGAGCTCACTGCCATCCTCCTTCAGATCATCACTGCGTACAACTTCAATCTTCCAGTCACTGTAGGTCTTGTCTGGATCACCACGCCACTTCAGCTCTGCATTTCCATCCTTTGCTGGAGGGCCTTCATCTTTTCGTGCTGCTTTGGGGGTGGGTTCATTGCTATTAATATCAGTGCCGCTGCTTTTTTCCTTTCGTTTTAATGATAATAATAGTCGTTGTGTTGCTGATGAGGAGCTCATGGTGGCAAATAAAGACAGATATGAATAATCGTAGTGAGCAGCAAGATGAGAGCCGAAGCAGATTGGGAAGAATTCGGCGGCAAAATACCGGGACGTGCGCGCGCAGTGGAAACTCCAATGCCGAACACCTTTCGTAATGATTGAACCGCGTTCCCAACATGGTCCTCTTGATACCGGCCAGCTAGATAGCTATTAGCTCAACACACCCTCAACAGTCCGCCGCAGCTGCTGTCAAGGACGGCCTTGGCAGAGGGGCATCGTCGAGTTGGTCGGATACCTTTTGCAAGTAACTTGGTACACTAGATACCGGTAGGGGCTGGTTGCACAGGTGCGGCTGTACCCATTACCACTTTTCGCTAGAGCAGGAGATAGAAATATAAACCTATTGTAGCACAACATGTTCGTTCGTCGGCTTATCAGCCACAAAGACTGATGCTACTTATATCGGCAAGTGAGTGGCCCATGTATCATTGCAGACTAAATCCATCCTTTATCCCATCACTTCTTTCGACTCGTGTGGTCGGTCATCTCTAGGAAATGCACTTGGTTGTCGTCGCTCAGGCAGTAGTCTACTGAGCAACCTCTACAAACTCCTCCTCGCTGTATTCCTCTTCTTCATCGTACACCACTTCTTCTTCGGTAACAGATTGATCCTCAACTATGTACTCTTCAATGATTTCTTCTTCGAGTTCTTCCTCTCCGAACGTGTTGTCCTTGGTCTGATAGTCACTGACATTGTCCACTACTCGCATATTGAGAGAAAAGTCCTCCATGGGTTCCATGACTTCTTCTTCTTCCACCACTTCTTCTTCCATGACTTCTTCTTCTTCTTCCAGCAAAACGTCTTCTTCTTCCTCCTCCTCTGGTTCCAAAAAGTGTACGACTGCTTCCTCTGGTGGTTCCAACGGTAGTCGTTGGCGAGGGACCACGACGAGGGAATCATCGGCAGCTACAATGGCATCATCCGAAGCTACAGTGGCCGAAAGCCTCGTAGAGTCGTCCGTGGTGCCAATGGCATCATCGGAGGCTGCCGTTGTTATTCTGCCATCCACAGTGGACGTGTCTTCTGTGGGTTGCAGTGGTAGTGTTGCAGTAGACGGATAGGCATCTTCAGTGGACGCTTCCTCTGTCGATTGTAGTGGTAGTGCTGCAGTAGACATGGAGGGATTTGCATTCACCGTTGACGTTTCGTCTATGGCATATTGTTGGGGTAGTAGTGCAGTCGACATGGACGGACTGGAAGTAGTGCCAAACTCTCTTGTGGGTTGTTCCGCGTGTGACATTGTTGTGGTCGACAGAGACGGTGGTTCCTCTGGCATGATCACTTCCTCCTCCTCGTGCACGACGTCCTCGTCATAGTGTAATAGTTCCTCCTCGTTCAGTATTTCCTCTTCGTGCGATGCTTCTTCCTCCTCAAATACAATTTCTTCATCGAACACTAGTTCGTCCATAACAACTTCTTCATCGTCATAGTAGACTGGTTCTAGTGGCTCCTCGTGTTGCTGTTGTTGTGGATCTGCCACCACTAGAGCTTGTTGTTCTTGGTTTATTGCTGCTGGATATCGATCCAGATACAGCGCGGATTGGTCAATCACTTCGCCGGGAGGATCATCCCCCATACTATCATGCAGCCTGGACAGTTCCGGCAACTTGTTTTGCAGTTCCTGTTCCATGTATACAAACTCAATGATTTCTTCCTCGGCTTCCTCCATGGCAGAATCTTGTTGTGGATCCTGACTGTGTGGTACTGAATTGTACTCGTGGTTGTTGTAGTCGTTGTAGTATCCACCACCCACTTCCAGATCATATTCTTCTTCTGGCTCTGGTATATGAGAGGAGGGCTTTTGTTTATGGGTAGGCATAGTAGGTGCCGAGGCAGTTTTGTGACCTGTAGAAGTAGTTCCACAACAACAACATTGTCGTTGTAGGAATAGGACCAGCAGAATAGGACAGGTAATCAGATAGACGAAATAGCTGCCATGGCATTCGGCGCAGACATCTTGATCGCATTCCTCTTGCCCACCTTTGGTAACTTCATCCAACACGGTGCCCTGTTGACCCGGACGAGACCGCAAACAACGGTACACAATGAACAACACGACCACTCCAATGATAAAGCCCAAGACAATAAAGGCGAGAATGCCACCCGATGTAACAGAGGGAACTTCTTCGGTTGCTCCATCGCTCCAATCGACATTGGCAGGTGGAGGCGGAAAACATGGTTCTGGTTGGGTGGTCAAGCATGGTTGAGGCGCATCGGTGGTGGCTGGTGCAATGGAAGTATCTGTATCGGCTGGCACAACACCTACTGCAGTACTGTTGGATACTTGGAGGATTCGAAGCACGCTCATGGTGGAAGCGCTGCTATAGTACTGTAAAGTCTTTGGTTGTATCTCAAAAGGCCCTCATTCATTCAAGTTTTATTTCCCAAGGGGACTTGTGTTCACGTTCGGGGGTGGGATCCATGATCCATCCAGCTTCCCGTTGGACATCAGTCTTGCTTGACAAAATTGTGAGCCTTCGGGTCATTTTCAGCAGAAGGGTCATTGTTGTACGGTAAATCTACCCTTACAAAAAACCTTTCGCTACGAGGAGCATTTTTTGAAACCATGGAAAGGAAGCAATGGTGCACTTGCACTCTTCCGCTAATTTTGCTCCCTTCTCCTTCCTGGTTTTCCTCCCTGCACCCCCCTTCCCTGCCCCCCTTTTTTGCCCTGCTCGCGTCCTCATTGCTCTCCCCGTACGCCCACCACAACAGCCGCCCACCACCGCAGCCACTGCTTTGCCTCTAGCTTCGCCCCCCTCGCTCCTTAACATATCTATTTAGTATTTGTTTTCTGGAAAGGAAGCAATAGAATGGTAGACGACGAGGGTGCTCTTCGTTGAGGCCATCCTTCGACATCGCAGAGGACATCTGGGTAGGAGAGCAGTTCCAGGAAACAAATGCTAAAGAGTGGATACCGATAGCTCTTGGTTTGGGGCCCAGCTGAGGCAGGTGAAGGAGTCTAGTTGGTCCAGTGTTCGTTTGGGAAGTTGTCCAGCCTTTGGCAGCCAAAGTGGCAGTTGTCAGCAAGGCATCGTTGCGAAGAGCGAAACGGCTTGTACAGTATGATCAGAAATTCCAATCCATACAACAATGCAATGTCAGGAATTCAGCGAGAGTGGAATCTAGCTAGTCTTATGGTCAGTATGTGAAATGTGAGTTGTTGCAACGTGAGCAATCATGGAGCTGTCACGCATTAGAAGGTTGCCGAAGTCCGCGTTTGATTTATTGGGAAGGAAGAATAATGCACGTATATTGATTGTAGCGTACTATGTACGGTAGCGGAGGAGACAACAGCCATTGCTGCTCCGTTGGAGGAGAGCTTGCCGTTGAATGCATCCACATGGGTGTGCGTACCTTGTTGCCAGCAAGGGCCAAATCGTCAGGCCCAAGCTATTCCCGAAAAGCAGAGCATATATTTGTCTCTTTTTGTGGTTTGTCGCTTTCTCCCGCCCGGCTAACCCATCTCCGCACAAGACAGCCTCGATCTTGGATGCATCAGGGTCGTCTTGGAAAGCATATCAGTCATCTCAACGACATACCGAGTTCCTTCCCATCAAGGTAGCCAAGCAAGCTAGCTAGGTAGCCAGGTAGCCATGTAGATATTTTTTGTCGTAGCCAGCCGCAGACTAGCATCTGGCGGCAGAGAAGGCTCATATCTTGACTGCCAAGACCAGTGAGCAATCAAGGTGCGCAAGAGGGGGTGATATAAAATAAATCACCCCTACGCGTTGTGTTCCAGACCCAAATGTTCATCTTGAAAACGATTGTTGTTGCTGTTGTTATCCCGTACCATTCTCGTGTCTTGTAGTGCCATCTTTGCGTTCTTGTTGTTGTCGTCGTCATCCTTATCCAGCGGGGCCACCTTCTTCATTTGATTCTCTTCATCGTCGTCGTCGTCAAATGTTTCTTTCCTCGCTTGGTGTTCATTAAAGCTTTCGCCGATGCGTCCGGTATCCAAGGACAAATCTCCATCTGAATGACGACGAGAGTGGTTTCCCGACAACTCGTCCTCGTCTTGTGTGGCCGTCATTCTCATGTCACTGTTATCCTTCTTCTTTTTCTTCTTGTTGTGGTCAGGCAAGAGTAATGACAACAATAAATCCCACAAATACAGGACGGCCGCCACCACACCCAATATGATAGCCAATGGTAAACCAATCATGGCTACCACCACCACTTCGATCAAATCACACGACTGGCCCGTCAACACGATGCAGCGCCATATACCATTGAAACGATGATGGCATCGCACCAACACTACGAGCGTGACAAAGAAAATGGCCATTCCCAAAACACTCAACAAGAGAATGCCTTCGGTGGTAATATTCGGGAGTCCTTCGGTGTCGGCATCCCATTCGACAACAACAACACTAGTCTGTGTAGCACAGGGGGATGTGGTCAAGCACAAGACTGGGATACTGACAGTCTCGTTGCTTGCTACCGATGACGCAGTGTTATTGTTGTTAGAGAGATCCTCAAGCAAACGCAACGCCATGCCTCCATTACACAACCAACAACAAACAAAATGTCTCTTTCTCTACGGTATGGATCGATCTGTTGATAACTAACAATTTTCGGCGGCTTTCATGCAGTGCTGGTACATGTACGTACAAGGTACAAAAAGGAGCTTTTAGGCACCAGCTAGATGATGGAGGGGGTGGTCAAGCTTTGCAGACAATCAGCCGGAAGAAGAAAAAAGTCTTTCTCATACTGTACGACTTTTTTTGAAGACGGAAGAAGCTCACCGTGGAGTTCCAGGAAGGCACCCGGTGACGTCATAAAGTCGTGTTTTCTTGAAAGTCGCGAAACTCGCCAAACGTCGCGCTCTTTCGCGACTTAAAAGTCGCGAACGACTTTACCACGACTTTAACGCGACTTTTACCGCGACTTTTCCGCGACTATACTTAGTAAAAACCTCCATTTCACCACGACTTTACCGCGACTTTTACCGCGACTTTTAAAGTCGCGCACGACTTTACCGCGACTTTAAGGCGACTTTAATAGCGACTTTAATGTGCTTTAGCGACTTTACAGCGACTTATGCTATGTAAACGCGACTAACTATCGCCAACCGGTTGCCTTCCTGATACTGTAGCATTTTTCTAAAGCGGAAGAGAACTCGAGGGACATAACGGTGACGTGGTTGCCGAAGTGTCACACTTGTGGAAGGAACGAAATATCTATCACCAATAGAAATCTTCCTGTTCCGCCTTTTTCTTGCCAGTCCGGTGGTAACGTTGACAAGATGAGCTACCTGGTACTAGCTAGTACATTACATGTACACGATGTCACCGTGTGGGGGGTGGAGAAATCAAGGGGGTGGACTGTGGTGAGGATTTCAAAGCGTAGTGGTTGGCTGCAATGGTACCTGGGGGCCTGGGGGAATGGATGGAGACGGTCGGCCGAGTTTCTGGTACGTACCAGGTACATGCGGTAGGAACCGGTATCATGGGCTCCAAGACAAAAAGCGGTGGTGAGGGGGTGGTATTGATTTTCTCCACCCCATCTCTGTCAATTCATTTTTTAGCGCGCTCTCTTTTTGCTCTGTGTTCGTGTTCAGTCCTTCGAGAACCCTGCCTGGAGCGACTGCAGGGCAGGGCTCCAAGACCAAGTACTGTACATGTACACTACTGTATGCTATGAAGCACCCTCGCGCGATTGCACAAGAGGGCTTCAAGAGAAGACCAACTTTTGAAGCAGCATCATAATTTTGTTTCTTGCTTGGAGAAAGATCGAGAGATCATCAACCCACCCAAGCTCACAAGGTTTAGAATTGTATTTTATAAGTTAACCATGAAGCTGATCATCGCTTTTTTGGTTGCATTGCTTCCAGTCGCTAGCGGTGTTCAAGAAGGACCACCAGAGCAAGTCCTCGAGAATCGGGAGCTCCATGGCGACGACTGCAACCTTCTAGCGCCAGATGAATTCTGCCAGGACGAAGGAGGAGAAGGTGCCAGGGCCCGGTAAGTTGTCTGATGGTGTTGTTGTTGTTGTTGCTGCTGCTGTTGTTGCTCTCTGGTGGCCGGTGTGGTCCTCTACTCATCCCTCATGTGTGCTCTTTTTCCACAGTAGCGGGAACCTACCCTGCTACAACGACTTTCGGTTGCATTGTGTGTGCAATACACCACTCTACCAATTGAGCCTCGATGGTGAAGAGTGTGAGTTTTGCAACTGGAATACCGGAGACCGATTCTGCCAGGGTGGGGGGGGCCAAGGTGCCTTTGCCGACCCTAGATTGATTTGTTGGAATGACTTTGCAGATGTAAGTCTGCATTGGCACATGACACGATCCCCCCGACAACTCTGTGATCCTCTCATCTATTTCATTTCCTCTGTTTTCAGCACTGCCTCTGCCGCACTGGCTACCGGAAAACGAACAAAGAATGCGAGGACTGTCACTTGACCCAAAAAAATGAGTTTTGCCAAGAATTCTCCAGGTACGACAACAGTTAGTTACATTAGTCGAGCTTGTCGTGCCATCTCCTGCTCACAATGGCTCCTCCACGTCCAGTGTCGCTTTTGCTATTCCTGGGTGGGATTGTTATGATGACTTTGAAGAGGATTGTCAATGCCCTCCAACCCATCGCCAAGACAGGGATGGCTGCGAACTGTGCAACCAAGATGATCCCACCGCGTGGTGTCGCAGTGTTGGTAATCATCGGTCCTTCCACAGAACCGACAGAACCTGTTGGACTGACTTTGACGAGGATTGTCAATGCGAATCTGGGTTTTGGGTCAACAATGGTCATTGTACGGATTGTAATCTCAAAAATGCAGATTTTTGGTGCCGTGACCAACATCCTGAAGCCCATGCCAAGCCGGGCAAGAGCTGTTATAAGGACTTTGAAGAGGATTGCCTTTGCAATCCGGAGTTCGTTGTGGAGGGTGACACCTGTGTTACGGACTGCCACGATGACGATCCTGATGAATTTTGTCGTGAAATAGGTGGTGCCGGGGCATTTGCTGATCAATCCCTAAACTGCTGGACAGACTTTTTGGCGCACTGCCAATGCTTTGCTGGATTCCTCAAGCGAACGAATCCAGACCGATGCGAGATGCAATCAAGTTAGAGTCGTGGTTCCTCGAATGTTCTCAAATTTGAGATAACAAGACTCAAAACACACCATTGCGATATTGCGATGCACCTCTCCTCTGTCTCGTTCGCACCTCCACTATTTAAGTCAGCGGAAGCTGCGATACCTTGACAGAAAGACAGATAGAAGAAGGAGGATCATGTTCGAGATTGCACCCATCTTTCAAGCCAGCCCTGGCGACAACACCCGACTACGTCATGTGTTGCCGCCCAGTATCATTCATTCCCTCATTGCAACCTTCTTTATTAAGCTAGCCCTGGCGACAACACCCGACTACGTCGTGTGTTGCCGCCCGCTACTCTATAATTTACCAGCTGCCATTCCCTTATTGTAACTCTAACCTTTACAGCTCCTGCTGGCTTATTGTGCTGTTGTGCTGATTGCACTAACCTTAAATATTAATGATTTATTCCTACCCTAACTTGTATTGAACCATCAATGTTCAGTTTTGTTGGCTTATGACTATCTCTATCCTTATACTTTGGCTTCACCGGAATAGGAAATAGGAAATAAGTCAGCGGAAGCTGCGATACCTCGGCAGAAAGACAGATAGAAGAAGGAGGATCATGTTCGAGATTGCAACCATCTTTCAGGAATAGGAAATAGGAAATAGGAAATAGGAAATAGGAAATAGCATTGAAGGGGTTGAGAACTCAGGCAGTTTACCTGCCAAGGTCATTAAAGGGGTTGAGAACTCAGGCAGTTTACCTGCCGAGGTAATACTACTAACTACATGTAGTATCATTCAATCGTTGGATCGATCGTTTGCACCTCTACTATCATTCAATCGTTCGATCGATCGTTTGCACCTCTACGGTATCGTTTGCACCTCTACTCTATCAGCTCTGTCGCGATGCTCTTGATAGTGAGGCTGTGCAATGAGGCTGATTCATTCTTAAAGAGTTCTTCTACTCCATTGGCCGATACTCCTCTTCGATCGTTCGACTACGGTATCGTTTGCACCTCTACTCTATCAGCTCTGTCGCGATGCTCTGATAGTGAGGCTGTGCAATGAGGCTGATTCATTCTTAAAGAGTTCTTCTACTCCATTGGCCGATACTCCTCTTCGATCGGTTCGACTACGGTATCGGTTTGCACCTCTACTCTATCAGCTCTGTCGCGATGCTCTGATAGTGAGGCTGTGCAATGAGGCTGATTCTTTTAAAAGAGTTCTTAAACAAGCTTTAGTCCTTACGCTCGCTCACCGACTAACCAGCCTCCCGTTAGTCGGTGAAGGAGCGTTTTGACTAAAGCCTTTAGTCCATGGGACATTTTAGTCGCTTGGGTAGACACCACCTCCAGAGACTAAACTATGGACAAACTATAAATATGGCCTTAGTCGCTACTTTAGTCGCTCCGGTAGAGAGCGCCTAATGATTTTATATCTACGTTTGCTCCATGTGAATGACCCCCCTCCTCCTCTGATGCTTGGTTGGTCTCTTTCCTAGATGGTCTTCCTGGGAGCGCACTCCCCTTGAGGCGTTGCGAGGGCGATTGATTGTGATGATGATGACGTTGTATGTGTTGGTTTTTGCGTCTCGTGGCTTTTCCTTTTGACCGCCATCTCCTCAAACTGTCTGTTCCTGGTTGTCCAGTGCGCATCTGCGTTGCTCGTGAGGAAAGCCTAGACTACAGATCGATTGCTGCGAGTTTACGTTCTGCTGCGGCCGCTGGCCCCTTTTCTCGTCACCGTATGGACACTGCAGCCAGCAAAAGAACAACAGCTAGCTAGCCAGCCACAGTAATGAAGAAGATAGGTGCAGAAGAGCCACATATGTACTTATCTCAAACCAACTCAAACCAAGTTACACGTCCTCCTCATACTTCCTAAGACGCACTCGACTATGTATCAATCAGGCAGTTTCTGCAGCCATTTGCCCCTTTCAAAGTTTCTTGGGAATGAGGCCTGAAGTATGATACTGCTTTCTGCTTCTACGGGATGCTTCTCTAAGGTGCAATCTCCTACCGGTAGCAGTGGCGACAGCCGCACCTCAGGGGAGGAGCGAGCTATTAATACTAGTAGTTCAAGGTTACAATCACGTACTGTACCTTTATCTCGTGGATCGTTGAGTTCAGCCAGTTCCTCCCTGGCGTTTGCTCCTAATTTCTCCATGTTCCGGCAATCCTTACTCCAGTGTGGCTGGCTGCTGCCAGATGCCCTATTAGCGGCCTGGCCCGGCCATGGCGGCTTGGCGTGAGTGATTTGAGAGTTGACTCGACTCGAATCAGCAGCAGCCACTGCAGAGCCATCTTAAGGTGGTTTAAGGAATACTTAGTCACGAATAAGACTCACGTGAGCTAATAACCCAATTTAACACAGTGACAGCGTGGTTAAACTCAGTATTTCACAATGACGTTCAGCCGCTGTTTGGACTGGATAGAGCCGCCCTATTGGATACCCCAGAGGTCTTGCCATTGGTGGTATCGACTCCCTAGACATCTACCCAGACATCGGTGGTAGCAGCAACAGCCAGTTCCATGTTTTCGTCATGATAGGGACACCTCCACTTGCACCAACCCGCATTTTCCCTCTTTCGAAGATGCACCGACCAGGTCACTCCACCGTCCAAAGCAGCTGTTATCCTTGCCACCATCTTGTAGAGCGTCCTCCATTTACTGGGTCCACCTGTCGGCTTTGTCATTGGTTATCATTGGCATATCCTGCAGGACGTCCAAGTTGGCTGGCTGTTGAAACAAATTATCGGGTTGATTTTGTTGTTCAAATCGAGTTTACCGGCTAGTCGATCCGATCCTGAGAGTGTCTTTTTCTCCTCCGAAAAGGAATCTCACGATATGGCGCCAATCAATTCTTGGTGGCGGGGATTGGATTGGCCGACGAACCACAACAATTTGCCGTTTTATTATCTCCCTTTCATCCCAGTTCAAGCAACATGTTGGTCAATGGCAGAGACGATGTTTTCACTGTGCTTCATCGCAGTGGAGCATCAGTCGACTTCATCGCTGATTGCATTACGAATGATGCCGACTACCCTATGATTCGTGTACCAGATTCGCTTACCAATCCAAAGAATTACAATATTAGCAAGAATGCCAAGCTTCAGGCGATTGTTCTTGATTACCGTGCAGAAGAAGTGGTATTCTCCAAGATGCGATCACAGATGGTCGCTAAAATGGTATTGTGCGATGGAAGTTTCACTTGCTGGAAAGCCGTGACAAACAGCAGCCTTTCATTTCAGGTGGAGGCTGGCGAGGACAACCAGCAAGGCATTCCAGTCGGTAGTGTCCTCACCATCGAGGACTACAACTGGATGCACCTTTCAAAAGATGATCCTCATGTCTTTCGTCGTTGCATGCTAATCAACCGGTGCTCTTTTATTGATCCTCCGAGTGTTGAACAGGGTGCCGCGTCCAAGAATGGTTCCCCTCTCGGTTGCAAGAATGGCAGCAGTTTCTACTTGGATTCTGACTCGGATTCTGTTTCCAGTGAGCCCAATTCCTACTATTCCTCCTTTGTACCAGCGATACTGGACACTGTCAAGTTGAAGGGAGACGTTGTATTCACCTGCGCTTGTTGTTTATACGACCCCAAGACCAACGAGGCGTTTGTGTACAATGAAAGTGCAACCAAACATCAGTTGCAGAGTGGCGATCCTTGTCAGGTCACCTGGAACCGTGCGGACTTCAAGCGAGTCTTTGACCTACTTCTAAAGCCGGAAGAGGGAGATGACGACGCAAGTAATACCAGCGATTCGAAAGCTTGTGGGTGCATTGGCAGGTATGGTTTCGATGTCTGTTGCCTGAAAAGTTTTGACATTCTCGAGATGCAGTGGGATAGTATATACCAGTCTATCATCTGCAAGATGGCTGAGGACGACATCATCACCCCCAACTTCGAAGACTTGTCCGAAGGGAAGAAACGCTGGGTGGTGTATACGTGGTTTGCTACCAATGTGTTCATGTTGCGCAATCGTAGGAAGCTTCCTTCGTGCCTTGAGACGATTGTGAAGAAGGTGTTCGCAAACAAGGATCCAACAGAGGAGTACACGGGTTACAAGGTGTTCCCCTCTGCAGGTGAGAAAAGGTCTACGGATTGCTGTGAAGAAAGGGCAGTGAAGAAGGCTCATCTTGGACTTGAGGTTCGAAAGAAACAGTTGACGTCGGCCACAGAACCCATTGACGTCGATGCCGTTAAGGTGAAGGACGAAAGGAGGATGGTTGCCAGGAAGAAGAACGCCTACTACTGCATGTCTCCTCCACCCACTCCTCCTGTCGCAAAGCAGAGTCCTTTCGAAATCTTCGTGGAGGAAGTACAGAAGGCCTGTTCATCCGACACTGTGGACAAAGATGGTAGCTGGAAAAAGGCTTGGGCCGTTGCTAGGATGTGTGCTAACGCGCCTGGATCTGTGGATGTCTAGAGTGGAGGCAACACGTACTATTTGTGTAAGAAAGAAAGAAGAAAAGAAAGAACAATCTAATAAGTATTAGACACTATTGAACCGTAATCAATCATCCTCCTCTATTTCCATTAGCTCCAATAGCAAGTCATCCACTGCCTCGTCATCTTCTTCTTCTAGAGCCACGGAATCTAGCGCCGCCATCTGTACCGAGACGCATTCTGCTTCTGTCATGGCCTCTAATTCCTCGACACTTGGCATGTTCGCCAACACCGGTGCTTTTTTCTTTTTGTTGTTAGGGCACAACGTGCTGTTGCTCCTCTTATGCCCCCACTGTAGACAAGACTTGCACCAGTTGTCTTCCTTCATTCCATCAGGCTTTTCTCCGGTTGGAGATTTCTCACCCGTTTTCCTCTTCTTTCTAGGACTTTCGCCTGCTTCAACATCGTCATCATCCATAGCTGTGCCACTCTGATAGAACGTATTGTTGCTTTTTTCCTCCTTGAGAACAGTATGGTACTCGAGGATTTTTGCGTAGGTTCTTTGGTTGCGCTTCAGTTTCACCTTGGTATCTTTGGAGCGGTGAGCCTTCCTTTCACGGTGTTGCTGCTGCATAGCAAAGTACTTTCTTGTCACGTCGTCCATCTCCATTCCAAGTCTCTTATAAAGGATTTCGAAGAATTTGCTGAATCCAAGGAGATGAATACCCACCGCAAGCATGACACGGCCGCGGAGGGAGATTGAACCCGAGTAAGTCTTATTCTTTGGAGCGAACCAGGTGATGGTGCCGTTAAGAGACTCGTTGACATTGGTGTCGGCACCGTGACATACGTCTTCAAGACGACTCATTGTAATGAACCTGCCGGAGATTTCGGTAAGCACGCCGAAAAGCTCAGGTTCATCCTTTTTACACCGGTAGTGCTTAGTGGATTGTTGTTTCTCCTCTTCAGTTTCCTTTTTTCGACGGCAGAAGTCACCACAGTAGTCATGGCAGTCGAATAGGTGATTCACAAGTGCCTTTGACTTGAACGGCCATTGCTCCTTCGGCACATCCTTCAGTTGCCGGATCATAAAGATGAACGACATTGTTAGACGTAGGATGTCACCTTCAGTAAACCCATATCTCGTTTTCACGGGACGTCCCTTCAGTTTGTAGAGAGCATTCCGATAGCTTTTCTTTCGATGAGCCGGATCTCCAAAGAAATTTGGTGGTGGAACACGTACGGGAAGTACTCCTTCTTTTCTCTTTACCGATGTCCATTTATCTTTGAACTCTCCAGTTTTCTTGTTCTTTACTGTATCGAGTTTGTAATGATCAATGGGACAAGTGGTAAGACCCATGTACTGCATGTAATCTGCGTTTGACCAGCGTGCATTCGCTTTCATGGTAGAGTCGTCGTCTGTGAAAACCTTAATCAAGCCGACCTGGTAATTGTCGTATAGATCGATTGTCATGTCGAGGAGAGCGGCAGACTCCATAGAACCGGATGTTCCAACATGGTTTATTGTGCATTCGTGGGTAGGTGGATTGGTTTCCTTTCCCTCGTGTTTCTTACAAGTGCTGCAGTACTTGCTCTTCAGACACCATGCAACAGGTTTGCGTGTTAAGTAGCCAACAAGGAATGCATGCCCACTAAGAGAGTCATAGCGGCGCCCACTTGAACGTTTCTGCCAACCCATGTCCATCGAAACAGCAATGAAAGCCTCGCCAAATTTGGATGGCATTGGTTTCTTAGAATCAATGTGCGTTTTCCATTCCTGATAATCGAATTCCCCATTTGCCGATGCATCCGCCATTGCCAGTTCAACTTCACGTAAGAGGTTTGCCTCCATTGCCTCCTCAGTGACTGCAACGATGGTTGGAACAATTTCCTTCTCTATTTCCTTGAAGCACCAGTGAGTCATGGAATTTGAGGAGGGCATATCCATAAAACCGAGTAACTTGCCAGCCTCGGTTCCACCATCACCGGATGCCATAAATGAAAGCACAAAGCGGACATTTGTTTGCATCTGTGCATTGTTGCGTCTGCCCGTGAGGCACTTCATATTGGTGGTTGAGTAATGCCCTTCCTTTGGAGGAATCTTTTTGCATTTAGGAGATGTGCATTCCAAACGAGGGATGGTGGCAACACCAATTGTCTTGAAAGAAAGTTTCATTGTTCCCAATTCGTCACAATCAGGGCACTTGGTATTCTCTCTGACCAAATCCTCAACAGACTCGGTCTCCACAATCTGCCTTTTGGCCTTTGGTTTCTTCAACTTCGCTGATTCAGAAAGTTCCTTTCTGGTTTCCTCTGATGCCACAGTGCTTTTCATCACTACATTGGCCGTGGTTGAAAGCGCTTTCTGACTGGTCGGCCCTTTGTTCATCAATGACCCGTTCCAGGCAATTGTAACATTGTCCGTCCTCTTCTTGTCATATCTGTTGCCTCCAAACTTGAGTGACTCATGTTCACGCAACGCTTTCTTTTTCAACACTTCGTCCAGCGATGACACAATGTCTTGGAGACTCGGTGGCTTGCCCTTGCTCCTGGTAGCCGTATTTCCAGCCAATTTCACCACAGGCGGCTGCCGACCATCCTCTCCTCCTTTGTTGTTCATACTCGATTACAGAAGTCATTGTGTTTGCATGCATATCTATTCTTATCTACACTCTTGTGTCGCACGGTGTGTAATAAAGAAAGCAAACTCGGAAGTTCGATTGGATTGGATTTACCCACGTTGCCTCTAGAAGGTCGGCTGTCTCCCTCGATCTGATTGGTCAATGGTGGGCGTTGAAGAGGAGGGCCGGCTGCTCTAGAATGGGAAAGTTTGTGTGTCTCGACTGTTAGATTCCCTATTCCACATAATGTGGGTTCGAGGTCCGAGCTCCGAAACGTTCCTCGAAAAGAGAAAGAATGGGGCGCACGGGTCTGTGCGTCAACGGGTTTTCCTTAAACCACCTTAACTACATGTACTGTATTGTACGCTGTACATGCCATGTATCTCGACAGGTGCCTCGACCGACACACATGCATCAAAGTTCCTCTCTGCGCACACCCCTGAAAAATTGGGTTCACACAAAAACCTGGACGTACTGAAATTTGACACTCGAAAAATTTGATTTTGACAAACCTTAGGATACTTAAGAGATCTTCGGCTTGGTATTTAACAACTGTACCCCATGGCCACCAAAAATACAATGGCTCACAAATTCAGCTCAAATGGGAATTGCTGGTCTGAGCTTCCCACGGCACTATACTTGTACCTCCCACACCCCTGCACTTTTGCCTTGTGTGTGTTTGCCGCCGGGTTTGTTTGTTGGTTGTTTTGTTACCAGTTGGCAAGACCTCCTCTTGGAGCGACGGTGATCAATTAATTAGCAAAGTAAAACAAAGCTAACAACACCATGACGCACAAGCCGACTCAGAATCGACGGCCCGTAACGACGCGCTCGTGCGATGCGTCGTTGGGGACGAACGCCATGGTGATGGATGCCACCGTGACGGTCTCGTATCACATGGAGACGGACAAGGAAGATCTCTCCCAAGAAGAGCGAGAATTGGCGCTGTCCTTTTTGCGGGAAGACTTGCTGCAGAGTTTGGCCAACATTCATTGTCCCAACAATTTGCTGCAACGAAAACCGTCGAATCGAAATCGTCGTTATTTGGAATTGGAAGTCTTGTCACTCCATGCGGGATCTCCGCAATACTCCTCTTCCCAAACGGGAGGACGTGTGACCTGTTCGGTGACCACAGAGGAATCACGGAGTTGCGATGCGATATCCAACGAAATCGTGTTGCTGTTTGATTCGCACAATCCACAAGGCGGTGCCGCGTCTTTGCATACCATTGAAACCAACGTCTTGGCGACGATTGAAGAGTACATGAGTCACAGCTTTTACAAAGCACCCGTCAATCACAAATTAGAAGAAGCGGGTCGTTCCTTTGCCGTCACGGCATTGACATTTGTCCAAGCCGAATTCCCCCATGACAATAGGGAACCCGGGCCCGGGTTTGCGCCCGTCATTGTCACGTCCACCGAAGGCAATACGGATAACACGGCCCAACAAATTCAAGCCGAACAGCAACAACCAGTCGTCCACAAAGCCGGTCCCAAAGATGTGGCCGTCATTGCCTTGTCGTCCATGGCGGGTTTCTTGGCCGTCTTGTTGGGGTATCTCGTCGTGTCGCGACTCCATGCATCGTCCCAACATGGAAAGAGGGAAAAGAAAGTACCAGAGTTGGACGATGATGCGGATGGAACCTTCGCCACGGCAGGGACCCATTCCGGCCCTGAAAAGGGCGCGGAAGAAACCGATGATGACACGTTGGAGGAGGAGGACGACGAAGAAAACATGGCGCATTTGGAACTATTGGATGAATTAAACTCCGTCAAGTACGTGGAAGTCGGATCTGAGTCGCAAAGCGGCCTATTGTCACCCTCGAATCTTGCTCTCAACACTGCTGCTACTAATCGTCCCTCCTTGACCAGTGGCAAGTGTAGGTCGTCGATTTGCAAGGCATGCATCCAAGCATCCGATGACGATACATCCTACTTGTGTCCCAATTATCAACGATTGGGACACGATAACGATAAAGTCAGTGTCCGCGTATTTGAAATGCAGGATGAGTACCAGCAGTATCAGCGCTTTCAACAACATGAACCCAAAAAGCAATTACGGCAACGGTCATCCTACTTGTCGCTCTCGCAACACGGACAACAACAACAACAACGATCGTCTCCCGCACCACTCTTGCCAATCCATGAACCGCCCCCACCACCGCCGCCTCCCAAAAAGGAAAAGGAAGCCAAAAAGGAAAAGGAACCATCTCCGACGACAATAGCATCACGGCAAAGTACCTACGACGGCACTTACGACGGTACATACGACGGTACCTACGACAGTACCATTTACGACGAGGATGACTCGTCGGAGGATGATGGCACCAGCTTGGACGAAGAAGATTTCTCTAGCAAAGCCAGCTCGAGTCGAGCCAGTTCGTTCCGGGTGGTACCACCACCACCCTCTCAAGTCAACAAGGCACGAAACGACGATAGCCCGCCACTCAAAGAACAGAACAAGACCACTCAAATCTCTTACGATAGCAATGACAACAGTCTCTTGGCCAACACCATGAGTGACCAAAGTGCCGCCGCCTTCGTGGCCGCCAACCCGGGAACTCGCGTTGCCGATCCGCCCTATTTGAAACGTTCCTTGCGGCCGGCCAAGACAGTCAAGTTGTAGCGTGGCTGGTGTGGACGACTACTCTAGTAAGCGGTGGGGGGTACGTTCTACTACGTGGGGGTGTTGTGAATAAGATAATGTATGTGTGGCATTGGTTCACGTTGTTGTGTGTGGAAGGCAACAAAGGCAAAAGTTGCAACGGAGTCCTACTCTATTCGCTTGGGATACATAAAAATTAATATTAGTTAGTTCGGTAGAAGGAAAACTGGTGTCTATCTTTTTTTTGGCTTCTACCGTGGCAGAACGGCATTCACCGATCAGGTTTCATGTGTTGACAAAATCACCACAGGCAACTCCAATCGCAGCGTGCAGTTCCCTGCCTCTGGGGGCGATTACGTACCTATGCATAGTTCGATTGACTGAATTCGTTTCCTCGTTCGTAAATTCTTGTTGTGGTTTCCACGTTCGTGCAGTGACACGACACGCTGAACGCCGATGGCGCCAAGGCAACTCAGCCCACAAGCCACTCCTGTTGCATCTTTCAAGTGCAGATATACGTTGCTTCCTAGCTAGCCAACACCATGAGCTCACCAGAAGGACCCAACAAAGCTGTACAATCAGACCAGGGCCCTCCAGCCAAGGATGGAATGCAGAGCTGAAGTGGCGTGGTGATCCTGACAAGACCTACAGTGACTGGAAGATTGAAGTTTTTGTATCCAATGAAGCGGAGATGGATGGAGTTGACTCAAAGGTGGACACATACCATGTCCACAAAGTGAACCTTGCCTGTGGGATACGAAAGAGTGAATATTTTGATCGACTCTTCCAGAATGATGACAAATTTCCAGAGGGACTACAATCGACTAGCTGCATTGAACTGCACTCACTGGCAGCCAAGGCATTTACTGACATGCTTGACTACTTGTATGACCACAGCAAGGAAGTGAACATCAGTGTACAAACAGCTGCATCTCTGTATTATCTTGGGGAGTACTTTGAAATCCACCAACTGCAATGTGATGCTCTGGACTTCATCAAGAAAGTTCCTCTAAACACATGCCACATCATTGTTCAACATGCCATGATATTCCACAATGATACAATTATTCAAGCTGTTGGGGAGGCTTTGAGTAAGGCAATTTGGGAAATTTGTGAAGATGATGACATTGTGTACAATCTCTTCTGCCCCCAACTGTGGCTGCACATCTCAAGCAATATGGATATGGGAGATGAGAATGCTGGGCAGCAGTTTAGCTCCCTCATAGCTGACTTTGTCAACTGTCGCCAAGAATCCTTGGACACTGCCACATTCAGAGAGCTTACCAGTGAGAAAAACATGCCCTTCCTTGATGACCGCTCGAGTCTGCTCTACTTGGAGCTGGAAAAATCCATTCACCAGCAGGATGGCAAAGAAGTTGTTGCTGAAGGGACTATGTTGGGTAAGCGTTGTGTCAAGGCTATTGCTGCAGGTGGCTACCATTTTGACTCCTTGGATGACAAGGAGCCTTGTGGAGAATACTCTATGCACACCCTGACATGCTAAAGGAAGTCTTCATCGAAAACAACAAGAATTTCCGTGCGAGATGGAACTTAGCAAGCGCAAGCAGGAACTGAAACATCCTAAGTGAGACCCCAGCAAGCAAAGAAGTTAAGCGGCAAGTGCACATGCTGACGACAGAGTCAAGTATGATGAAGTATGAGGACGCATGAGGAAGACGAGTACCATGACCTGGCTAATCCAGGAGAGATGGTTCGAGATGGTTTGAGAAAAGTACCGGTAGATATATGGCTATCTGGGCTACTATTGCTAGCTAATGTTGTCGTGCTGACCGTAGTGATCTTCCATCATGAATGCTCTCCATGTTGTATCCTCCTTGCCTCAGCTTTTGTATCAAAATGCTCTCCATCTCTCGAGCCTCGGATTTTCCACCTGAAACGGGAAACGCAATGGCATGTGCCCTCTTCCATGCCCCACTTTTCCTTCGGTGTTGTTTCAGACGTTGTTGAACGGAATCTGTCTCGCCAACGTAATAGGAAGGGCGCCCTCCGTTTGCGAGCTGCAGGACGTACACACAGGAGTGACCTTCCAGGGCGGCTGGAGGATTCCAACCAGGTCGAATAGACACAGGTGCCTGACCACTCGTTTGAGCGACAAGATCGCGAACTTCACTCATGTCGTGATGTTCTTCTGGGTCGGGCTCAACCATGGTTGGTTCTTTCTTAGAGAACCCGTGAAAAATGCCATTGAAGTGGTCATTGGTTTCTGTGATTGGCACTGCATGAGAATTCTCTACAAAGGATGACAGTTCCTCGGCTCGTGCTATCACCTCCTTAGGAAGCCCAAACTGCCTGGCTGTTTCGAGTGCCATACTATCATTGCAAACCCCATCAATCAACCTGTAGGTCCACTTGAGGTGGTGTCTCGTTTCGTTTTCATCATCAACGTATTCTTCATCATGGATTGCCATTTGCTTTTTTGCGATCCTTTCCCATTCCAAGGGAAGCTGAAATATCCCGTGCATGTGAGTAGCAAAGACGCCGCTGATTCCTGCTTTGGCCATGGCTTCCAACACTGCTGCAGCGAGACGGGTACCGTCTTTCGGTGATGTTCCTCGTCCCAGCTCATCCACAAACGCCAGTGACTTGGGACCACAGCACCGCAGGAGACAAGCAACGTCCCCCATCTCTGCACCAAATGCTGATTTGTTTTCTGTGGGTACATCGGAGCTAGCCCCCCGAACAAAGATTTGGTCAAATCGCCGCACCTGAGAGGATGGTTGCATTGGAGCGCAAAAGCCACAAACACTCAGCAGGGCGGCTGAAGCCACGGAGCGCATAATAGTAGACTTGCCAGCCATGTTGGGGGCTGTAAGTACAAACAGATCTTTTATTTCAAAGGTGTTGGTCACGGCCTCAGACTTGTGCATCCAGTACGGCCATACTCCTTCAATGTTAGCAGCGCTATCACCGTCTTCGCAGACTTGCGCACGGCTCCATCCCATGGTGTTAGCCTTTTGTGCATGATGAAATGCAGTGGACACAATCAGGTTGGCATGAGCCGCCTGGACCACAGCAGGGATATGCCCTTTGTCGTGGAGGTCTTGACTCAACTGGCTCAACGCATGGATAACTTGCTGGCAGGCCGCATCACACGCAGAAACATAGTCAGAAAGTGCATTCTGCACGGCTTCAGTCGTGTATGCCCCTTTCATCGCGGTACCTTTTCGATCTCGTGGAGGCACATACAGCTTGGGATCATGTGCCCCACTTGGAATCCGTTTGATGCACAGTAGATTGTTCCTTGCGTCGTGCATTGGTTGAATCGGTAGCTGAGCAAGTGCTGCTTTGTCCTGTAGAGATTCTACACCATAAAAATCCCTGGCAACCGCGGCAGCCAATCGTTCCCCTGCATAGTGAACTGCTTGGTACGACTCTGCCACTACATGTGGTTGCACTCGTCCTCGCCAGGAAGCTTCGTTGCGCTCAAAAAACACTGACGGGATCCATTCTCCAAAGTAGGATATAGTGTCGTCTCGCCTGTGGCGACCTGTGTTCCTTGAAGCATGATGTGCAGGACTCACGACTCCCTCAATTATCTCGATAGCCTCCAAACATCTCGTTTTGAGGGATTGACATTCGGCCGCCATGCCGGTTTCGTGTTGCAGAATGGTCAGTAATGGATCTACCATTTGCTCCTGTACTTCCTGGTTATTGTTTTCTCCCAATTCCAAAAGCGCCACCGTGGCGGCCATGGCGTGCAACTGTTCCCCATAGACATGCGCACTGGCTTGTCCCGCTCGAATCAACGACAATGCCTTGCCCAACGACGGCACCGACAAGGGTGGCAGCGATGTGCTTTGATCGGATTTGAGAAAGCTCACCAGTGTGCCCATGGCGTCGCAGACGGGAACTGGTGGTGGTGTCAATAGATAGCGCCGTACAAATCTCCGCGTGGCCGCCGGTGCCGAATCGGGCAGGACACTGTGCAACAACGATGGAATGGCCGGGTCGTGCAACAACCCAAGCTGTGCCGCTGTTTCGACATGCAGTGGTTGCGTTTGGGTAGCCGTCGAGGATAAAGATGCATTGGTGGAAATCATGACAAAGTCATCAGGCGAAATTGTGGCTGTGGGGCTTTCATCGTCGTCATCCTCATTGTGTCCTCCAAAACCGATTCGCTGGATGACTTCTGTCAGAATGGCCTCTTTGGCTCGTTCCTGATCATTGTGACCCGCCGTGGGTACCAGTGCCGGAGGAATGATTTTGACGGCCGCCACGACACCACGAGACGACGATGGCAAAAACGGTGGTTTCGATAATAATGTCGCAACTGTGTTGAGCGGAGGAGGAATCCAATACAAGGGCGATGCGGGTGGATTGGCCGCCAAACGACATGCCACGGCTTCGGCCGTCAATCGTTCCGATACTTGAACGGATCGTTCGTCGCAACTCACTTCCACGAGTGTGTATCCCGCCACGGCTGTCGACAAGACACCCATGTACGGTCGAGCCGACACTTTGCTACTACAACCGCTCTCATCCAACACAACATTGTGCGAATAGAGATAAGTCGGTGATGCCGGCGAAACAATCTGTGACAGATACCGTTTCTTGCGTGCCAGCGTTTTCACATTGGCCGCGGTTTGCGTGTCGGCAGCTTCTTCGTAAATGGCGACAGAGAATCCTTGGGCCGTCAACAAATCCAACAAGGGTTGGATTCCTCGATGGGGCGCACCGGCTTTGGCTTTGCCTCCCATTGCGTTTAGACCACAATGTTCCACCATGAGAACGGCGTCAATGCCGTAGGTTTCGTAAAAGTCGCCACATCGTGTCACAATGATACAATCGGGATGGTTTTCCTTTGCTGTACGGCATGTGTGCAAGAAGGATCCCTTTTTGCCCGCCGTCGTGTCGCGACTGCTGGTTGTAGTAGTAGTTCTGGATAAAAGATCCAACGGCACGGCCAAGGGGTCGAATCCCATGGGACAGTCGGCATGCAATTGTTCAATCAATGCTTTGGCTGGTGGCCGGGTGACTTGTTGGAGTGGTTCCTTCCAATAGTCATTGATTCTCGGACAATCATTATTGTTGTTGTTCTTGGCAAACAGCGAGTCTATCAGTTTGGCGTGGTAGTTCCAATCATTCCGTGACATCTTTTCCTGATGTTGTTCTTGTGGAGTGTGGATTGTTGTGGTTGTGGTTGGTTCCGCCGGAGACATTATTGGTCCTTCCATTTCAAAAGCAGGACAACTTAAGGTACTTTCTGTCTGTAACTGACCATTGCTACTATTGTTTCTTCTTTTGGCAGTACTTGGACTGGCCTTTGCCGCTCGACTATTTTGGTCTCGCTGTTTCAACACCAATTCTGCCAGACGCTGTGTCTGGCTTGAAAATTCGGGATTACTGGCAATTTCTTGCAGTACTTTCTTTCTGGTACTTTGATCCTCGACACCAAAAATGGCCCGTGAAACTTGGAGAGGACTATTGACATTGATGGGAGTGCCACCATTCAGTCGAGCAATTTCCTCTTCCAAACATGAGTCGTCCGAGTTCGTGGCTGTCAGCCAACTATGCAAGGATGGTGCCGTCGAGAAGCGACGGGCAGGATGGCGTTGTCGTCGTAGGACCGAAAAGGCTCTCATGGTGGGAAGAAGACAACTACTGACGAACAGAAGAAGAAGGACGACTCCTCTTGGATGGCACAGCTGCAATGTACGACCACAAGGAGTCGTCATGAGCTCGATCAAGGAATGAATCGAATCGAATCAAGGAATAAAGCACAAAGGAGGAGTGCACTGAACGGATTGTTAACTTCATAAGCAATGCCAAAAGATTGGATGGCAACAATTTCGGAAAGAAATCAGAAAAGAAAGGCGCCAAAAGATCCAAAAGATTTGGTTCCGGACCGGTACTAAAAGGCTTATAAACAATGAACTACGCTACAGCATCTGCGGTCATGGGAGCTGAAGGGGGTTTAGACGTTTAGACTCATACGGGGGTTTAGACTGGGGAAAGGATCAAGGATCAGGGGGGACATGCTTAATGGACCAAGCTTGACTTTGCGAGAGATCCACAGACTACGGAGCTTCAACGAGGGCAATTGAGATCCAGCCAGATATGTACTAGTACAACAATTCGCATCTTCATTCATTTTGCTAAAATGAGCTCCTCTATCGTGGAACAACTACGGCAACAACGCCTCGCAGCAAAACGACAGAGCGGGGACATTTATCGCAGAAAAACCAAAGCAGCATGAAAAGGTGAATGCCCTCCAGCCAAGGATGGAAATGCAGAGCTGAAGTGGCGTGATGATCCAGACAAGACCTACAGTGACTGGAAGATTGAAATAGTTGTATCCAATGAAGAGGAGAAGGATGGCAGTGACCAAAAGGTGGACCAATATCATGTCCACAAAGGTTACCTTGCCCGTGGCACACAAAAGAGTGACTATTTTGATGGACTCTTCCAAAATGGTGACAAATTTCCAGAAGGACAACAATCGACAAGCCGTATTGAACTGCACCTGATGGCTGCCAAGGCATTTCCTGACATGCTTGACTACTTGTACGACCACAGCAAGAAGCTCAATATCAGTGTACACACAGCTGCACCTCTGTATCATCGTGGGGAGTACTTTGAAATTGACCAACTGAAATGTGATGCTCTGAAATTCATCGACTTTGGAACTCCTGTGCACACCTGCCACATCATTGTTCAACATGCCATGATATTCCACAATGACGCAATTATTGAAGCTGTTGCGGATTTTTTGAGTAAGAGCATTGTTGAGTATATTGATGTAAATTCTGATATTGTGAAGAATGTCTTCTCCCCCCCCTTTGTGGTTGCACATCTCAAGGTGTTGTGAAAAGTCCACATTTAGGTATGCCAGCGCCCGCTTTAAATTGCCTTTGCTTCTCGTCGAATTTCTGAGCCAGCACAAGGATGCTTTGGATGCTGTCACGTTTCAGGATTATACCAGTGAGGAGAACATGCCAGGTATTGTTAGACGCCAACCCAGTGTTGCTTATAGTTTTCTGGTGTTAGAAACTATATCTGTGATCCTCAAAAGAACACTGTTGGCGAAGATGGTGGTCTAACCTCACTCCAGAGGCGTTGTATTGCTGCTATTCGAGAAAGCAATCTCAAGATCCCACAAGATGCACAGAAAAAGGAAGAGATATGGCATTTGATGGAAAACAATCCTGCTCTGCTCAAGAGACCGTTTTTGCTTGCCTACGGATGAAAAATTATTTCAAGAATCTTTGATGGCTTGCATGGCCGGCAAAACGTACCAGTACGGTTCGTTGCTCTGGCTAATAAAGATACATGTACATTTTCGGTTTTCCACCAAGTTTTCCTCACGAACAAAACTTCCTCAAGGGCAAGAAACTACATACACTAAGACAATTAAAATTTTATCTGCAGACACTTGAGCACTGAAAGATTGAATTCCCGATTCCCTGCTCTGAGCCCGGTGCTCATCGCTCAGGGCGGAAACAAATTGGGTGCCAAACAGCCACACACCATTACCAGGTACGCTGCTGCAAATCGTTTTACTAGTCACAGAAGATGATTCATTCCATTCTTCTACAATACAGCTTGGCAAGGCATGGTGCCGCAGGAGTTTGCGAGCTCAAGAGCTACCGTACCTCTACTAGTACAGTGTACCGCTACTAGCTAGCTAGAGGTACGGTGCTGCACGTCGCGGCAAAGGAGCTTTACAAGTGAAAAGTTAATATTTTCCAGAAAGCTAAGAAATTTTGTATTTATATCTTTGTTAGGATCAAGAAGCCAGTGTTCCAAAGAACACAGGCTTTAAAGCCTGGATTCCGGGCTTTGAAGCTAGTGTTCCAGGAACACAGGCTGCCCTTTAATTGGGAACAAGCCAGTAATCTACTTTGATCTCACTGGAACATTGATTGTACTTATAAATATAATAAGTCATCATGGAATAGAAATGAAGGCTGGCTTTAACCCCTTGGATCACTGGCTTCTGTTCCTAGGAACACTGGCTTCCAATTGTGTAGAAGCCAGTAATCCTAGGAGTTAAAGCCAGTGTTCCAAAGCCAGAGATCCTTTCTGTTCCAAGTCATAATCATTCTGGCAAAATTATTTGTTTTGAAATTTTACCAACCCATTTTAAACTTCCAAGCCAATTTACCTGGAGGTGCTGGTACGGATACTATGCTCCTTGGAAGACAACTTTGGAAGCTAGGTAATTGCGGTAAATCAAATTTTCTATACAAAAATGAGGAGTAAACGTTAACTTTAACCCTAACCTTACCTCAACTACCCATCTCAAACTATCTTCGAACCTTGCCGTGACTGCTGCTTCCTCGCTTCCTCATGATGTGTTCCACAATGCTGGTCCGTCCGACGGTTTTCACTCAGGATTTAAAAAATCTTGAAATTGCCACGACTGACAACAACCCCTTAAACATCCCCTAAACATCCCCTTAACAACCCGTTATATCTTCAACATCCCCTTAAGCATCCCCTTAACTATACATCCCCTTAACAACATCCCCTTATTTCCTCGAATCATCCCTTTAAGCCTTCATTGAAACGCCATACAACATCCCCTTATCACACACAAACATCCCTTTAAATAGACACCCCCTTTTAAGAACATCCCCTTTTAAACATCCCCTAAACACCACTTTAACGCTTCACATACCCTTAACATGCCCTTATCGAGAATCAGCATTATGAGTCAGTGGTGGCATTTTTAAAGCCTGAACGAAAACCGTCCGACGCCTCGTTCACAATGACCACAGAACGACGTTCAGTCATAAAGGGTCAACGATCCACACATTTTAGACTTACTTGTTGCTTTTGTCGTCTTCATTTTATTTCCTATCATCTCTCCTTCTCTCCAGTACAGTCAGTATAGAGTCATTGTTGCCATGAAGATGATCCAACCTGTTGTCCCTTTCTTCCTCTTTCTCTTTCTCTCCATCAGCACTCTGGTTCAATCGCAGGAGGCGGATGACGAGGAGGAGATTTTGCAGCCGCTACTCCTTCATACTGTCTACTACGAAAAGGACGACTGTTCCAGCCCCGTGGGTCTCTCCACCTTTGTGCATGACGAAACCCTATGGATCATTGGTGGCCATGACAATGTCACGCAACAGTGTAGTTTGGAGCTGACCTGCATTATCGATGGCGACGGTCCCTTTTGCCAAAATGAACTCACTGGAAATGTGGAACAGTATGAAATTCGAAACCAGGTGGCCAAGGATGGCAGAGTCTTTCAGTGTGACCAATCCAACGAAAATGTAGGACAAGACGACTGCCGTTTCCTCACAGACTGCTACGGTTCTTCTGTCTTTCCCAATTGCCATTTCCGAATGAGATCCAGTGGTGCTATTGCCCAGGACCGTAAGTAGTGGAATGGAATGAACATGAAGTAATTGCCAGATAGACGATTGATTGATTGATTCACTCACCTCACTTGATTGCTGCCGTTTGGGATTGATTTTTCGTCGCCATATTCTTCAGCCAGCTTGGTGCGCAATGACAACGCGGAGGGCATTGCTGGTTTGCAGCACACGGCCTACTTGAACCTGTACGAAGATGCCGAATGCAAGGAAATGCTTGGAATCGATGGATTGGTAGCGGGAGGTGCCAGGGTTCTGGCCCATACGTCAGAATCCATGACTTGTCGGGAGGCATCGAGTTGTCTGGCAGACCCCAACGGAGCTACTTGTGAATCGTTTGGCGGCGTCACGGACGAAACCACCACCTACAATTTGAGACCCTCCATGGGAAAGGCTATGCTGTGCGATGATCTAGAGGATGAATCCACATGTGCACTGGTGGAGCCAACTTGCGTGCAATCCACAATCTTTCCATCGTGCTACCAAAGATTGGTGGCATCCTCGGAACTCTTGAGCAATCCAGAAGTATACTTTACTACCACAAAGGAACCAATGAATTCCACTACAGCAACTGACACTCCCGAGAATGAAGTGGAACCAGACGAAGAAGAAGAAGAAGAGCCACTTGCCAATGGTGCCAGTGCTGCTTGGCTCAAAATGGGAGGAGATTTTGCTGGTTCCGTGCTTTTTGTCCTATTCGGTGGATATTGTTTTGGATGGTGAAAACACCATCTGCGTCATTTCTGTACATGGCGGTGAATTGATGTGAACGATATTGAGGTTCCCTGCGATCGCGTGAAGCAGTCTCACTTGACCACTTGATGCAAAGTTTGGATGGCTGGCACATTGCTTGTCTGGGTTGGATGGCACTGGGAGTGGTTCCCGTCAAACTGGTTACGGTAGTAGCGTTTTTGTAGGCCAAGATCTATTTGTGAGACCACAACTTGCGTTCTATTTATACATGTACCTAATGTCTAGCTTGCGACGGTAGTCTAGCTTGCTTGTGTGATCTGTGATCTACCGGTATGAGGGCAACTCAAAACGGCATGAACAAACCTTTTCCGAGGATGGGCTGGCGTCCTAGCCGGAAAAACCCTGAGGGTGGCGAGTATCGGTCTGCCAAGTAGCTGGCACTCTGAACCATCTATTGTGGAGCTCGAAAGGCGCTGGTTCTGAAGTCTCTGCCTGTCTACAGCTGGTGCTGTGGCAGTTGTGCTCGCTGTGATGCATTTTAGTTTTGCGCAATGAACTCTTCCTCATTACAATCGAAAGAGCTCGTCATTTCGGCACCTCAAGGTCAACAAGCTATTTGCTCTCGTTAGCATCCGAAGGCATGCCTGGTTAAGATCTGGTTGCAGATATCTTTCACTCAGACTCTTTGGGGCCTCCTCATAAGATTCCGAGGGTATCTGGCAACCCAATTGTAGCACATTCATCAAAGAACTTGGATACACATTCTTGACAAGGGACCAAACAATATTGGCAGCCTGATTGGTATTGTAGCAACACATTTTGGTGAACTTTATTGGATAGTGGGCAAACATTTCCCCTGAGGTTCGTAGGGAAAAAAAAGAGGAGCAGAATGAGAGAGGGCTGGTCTGTTAAGCATGACAAGAACAATGGTATTGCAAGACTTACCGGAGAACCGATACTGAATCTCCATATTCATGTGATGCCAACCCCACCCCACAAAGTCAGCCATGGTGTGATTCCCTGCTCTGACGGTCCCAAGACATGGCTGGCAGGCCAGGTTGTAATAGTAGAAGCCGCAGACCATGATGCGCCAATTGTAGTCAACCCCGCTGATAAAGCAGGGCGCTAACGCTGCCTGTGGGTTAAGGGCCCCAATATCCATGACATGCAATCCTTCCAAAGTGGCACTGTCAACATCCAAACACAGTAAGAGACCTTCTTGTTGCTTCATTAGCTCTCCGAGCATGTACACACCCTGTTCTATAGAATTGTCAACTTGATACTCCTCTCGAAACATCTGAATGGCTCCCATTCTTGTCAAAGCATCAGCCCGATTGCCCTGAGAGATGATGGCATACACCGCATATTCCATATCACTAAGGTTGTGTAGTTCAGCATGGTCTTGTTCCACCGTCCTCTTCAAATCCAGTGCCCATTGCCGTTCTTCGGAAGTTAGCTGCATGGTTCTATGGTCCTTGTGGGGTTCCGGAGATTCCAACAGCTTCGCAAAGATGTCCTCTTCTTCCTCATCATCTTCTTCTTCCTCGTCGCGTTCATCGGTGTCGTGGAGATCCTCCTCGGTTGTAACTGCGGTAGATCGATGCATCATCATACATGGAAAGAGCTCATTGAGCAACGAGCAACGAGCAAATCCCTTTTCACAGGCTGCTGGTTCCGGCGTTGTTTCTCGCTAATACGAACTTTGAAGGGGTTGTGCTGCACTCAGCCGGCATTTGTTTACTAGTAGTACCACAGTCTCTCTTCGATACGTCATACAGTCCTCAAGCAATCCAACAAGTTTACACTTAGTTTGAAATGCATGCACATCAAAATTGGCACGGGTTTGTCTAAGTGTACAGTGTGCTGGTGCACGTCACATTAAGAGTTGAATCTCATACGGTAGGGATTACTAGTAAAAGATTTAAATGTTATTTTCCTCAACCCTGTATGCCGTCTTTTTATTGAAGTGCAGGCTTCTTTTTATCAACAGAGACTTAACATAAAGACGAGTGTCTACTTTAGTGTACCAAGCACGTCTTCCCTAGAATGTTTAGAAGGCAGTTTCCCTTGCAAGGTTAAGGTGAGATCAGAAACATTTTGGTTATGAGTGGCTGCGGTACCACCGGTACCGGTACTAGCTAGAACTGGTAGCCTCTACTAGCTAGCTAGTACCGGTAGTAGAGGGATGTCTGTCCGGACGGCAACACATGCGGTCCTTCTGCGAGTCGAGTCGAGTGACAGTCCTTTGGCCGAGAAAACATTATTTTGTCAAAGTTGAGGTACAAGTTTGTCACCTTCAGATCCAAGACACGCAGCTGCAAGCTATGGAGGCTTGGATTGAAAGAACAGCTGTGGACGAATAATCATGCCCCAGCCAGAGACTTGACCCACAGAGATGGAAGGGTGGCAAGCCGAGTTATCCAATGGAAACTAGCTGTCAACGAAGGCGGTGGTGACAATAACTTCGGGGCTACAATCCTGGCCCTTCTCTCAAATGCCTCTCAATTTGGGCATCCCTGGAAGTGCTGCAAACTCGTTGGGGCAATGGAGAAGAAGTCCTCCGATGATTGACTCCTCTCGACAAGGCGAAGGAACCAGGATAATCAGTCTTTTCTATCATGATGCGGAACAGGTGGTATCTCCTTCGTCTCGGTTTCCTAAGTATGAAGGCCTGTTCTCTACTCGTACCGGTACCTGTACCTGTACCTGTACCTGTACCGGTACCTGTACCTGTAAAGAAAGAAAGATCTTGCTTTTGTTTGACATTCAAACGTGCATAGAATATCTTTTCTCCCTGACCGTTCCGCTCACATTTTCCACCCACCACCGAAAGCGTTTCATGGCAAAAATTCGCTGCGTTGAAGGTTGGATAAACAAATTTGCGAGAGCCCAAACTTGGTGAAAGCAACAGATTTCGCTTGCATTCAGTACGATCTCCTACGGTCCAGTCAAACAAGGATACTCCATTCTGTCTGTCTGCTTACAAGGCCATGGTTGATTCCAGTGAGTCTATGCCCTCCTCCAAGTTGGCACCCGCAGTCAAAGCCAAGCGCAACAACACCAAAGGAGCTGAACGATACATTGTCAAGAGAGAAGACGCCGAAGGTCTGTATCAAAGTGCCCCGTCTATGATGCCAGGAGCTGGATTGCCATCTAGTCGACTTAGCAGAGTGGACACCGATGACGTAGAGGCCAACTACGAGGAAAACTTTGGTATCTTCCCCGTCAACAGTAGCGACGCCGCTCGCAGTTACAAAACTATATTTGAAGAATCTAGTCTCGCTGACGAGACACCTGCCCAATCACCAGTCGCATCGTCGGGTTCAAAGTCTGACGACGAACTGTCGACCATCTCATCAATCAAGACCTTCAAGAAGATTTCGCCCATGTGGGTTTTCAATTCGTCTTCCGCCTCGGCATCGGCCAACAACAACTTGAACGCCGCATCATACTCGGAAGCACCTTCGACTCCCAAGTCGCCTTCTGCCTCAACTACAAGTTCAACCCGGTCTCGTATTCCTAAGGATCCGCCATCTAATCCATTGGCACACAGTAAGTTTGCTTCCCGCGGTGGTTCCAAACCTACCCGGCAACGAGTTTCGGAACCCCCCGCTATTTTATCGGGACCCTCAGGTACCTTTGAAAGCTATCCCATGGACGATGTCGCGGACGCACTGTACGCCTCGCCGTCGCAAGACGCACCGGCATGGACCCAGAGAGAATCTTCCTGTTTGTCGTTTGGGGGCTCGCGTCGAATTCCAGCGTCGGACGAGTCCTTCAGCGATGTCCAATCTTGGATTTCCATGGACCGTGTGATGCGAAGCTCTCCTTCGTTTCCGCCGCCACAGCAGTCCAACAGCACCAACACCCTCCCTCGTGACAACACCACTGGTGGCGGCAACAAGGCCAAGATGGTATCCATTCCATTGGGTGGAGTTGATGCCGCTAATGCCAAGTCAACCACTGCAAAGCGTTCTCAGAAGAAGGTTCGCATCTCGGAACGAATTGCGCGTCCGTTTGCCAGCGGCGGTTCCAGCAGCAACAACAAAGGGAGCAAGTATGTCCCGATGTCTCGTCCTGCATCTCCACCCAATCACGATTCTTCTGTCACCCAAGCATCGTCACAGACTCCCGTAGAAAAGTTTGTCGACGAGGCCACTATCTCCACGAAATCATCCGACGGAGACGAGCAAAATCAGATGCGCCGTCTCCGAAAATGGGATCGGGTCGTCCTTGCGGCATTTTTGTTCGCCAGTTTCATTGTTGGCGTCACGGTGGCAATCAAGGTGCTGGGCCCTCACACTACCAAAAATAACAAGGAAGAGTCAGGAACGCAATGGGTACGAGTGGGCACTGCGGCACCCACGTTCACACCATTGGAGTTTTGGACCCACAGTCCAAACACGGCAGGTCCACTCCCAGCCACCGTTGACGGTGCCACCGAAGAGCCCATCGGTATCCCCCAACCTGAGGCAGGCGAGCAACTTTTGGGGTATGAAGAAGGTGAAGATTCGCTGTCGGGCGGAGTGGCCACTCCGGCACCTGCTGAGTACGAGTTGCCACTCCCTGAATACACAATAGAGGCAATTGAAGCAAACGGAGACTCGCCACAAGCTCAAGCGTACCGATGGGTGATCAATGACCCTAATTTGGACACATATTCCGAATGGCGACGTTTGCAGCGATTTGCCTTGGTGACTCTGTTCTATGCGACCAATGGACCATCGTGGACTCTTTCCAATTCTTGGCTAGTCTATGGCATGTCGGAGTGTCACTGGTATTCGAACGCTCGTTGGGAAAACAGCATGCTCTGCGACCAAGACGATCGTTACTGGTCACTCACGTTGGGCCACAACGAGCTACACGGAACTCTCCCCCCTGAATTGGCACTGTTGGAAGACCTGCAGCAGTTGGATTTTCGTTCAAACAGACTTCATGGAACCCTTCCTAACACCTTGGGCAACCTTGTGAACCTGAAGCGGCTTGATCTGGCTGAAAACCAAATCACAGGCCGCATTCCGACGTCGTTGGGTGCACTCAGCCCTGATAACTTGCTTGTTCTGGATTTCTCCTTTAACAATCTCACGCATACTATCCCCACTGAACTTGGACAGCTGGGCAGCCTTCAAAAGCTCTCCTTGGCCAACAACGAGTTGAGAGGCCCGGTGCCTACTGAGTTCGGTTCCCTAACTGGCTTAGAGCAACTCATCATTGAAAACAATCAATTGAACAATACGATTCCCGCTCACTTGGGCCGATTGACCAACCTTAATGTTCTGAAGATTGGATCCAATTTGGTAAGACCACATACAAGAGCTTGGGTTCTTGCTGGTTTCCACAACATGACGTGCTCACTCTTCCTTCTTTTCTTGCTGCGCTTCAGTTGAGTGGCCCGATCCCCACTGAGTTGGGTTTTATGCAGAAGGTTGAGGAGCTTTGCTTGAGCAACAACCAGTTGGTTGGAACCATCCCGGTGCAGCTAAGCCAGCTAAAGGCATTGATTCAGCTCTCGCTTCACTCCAACGGGCTTGGAGGTACTATTCCATCTGAGCTGGCTGTGTACTTGAACAATTTGAAGGTCATGAAGCTTCAAAACAACCGTCTTGCTGGGCCAATCCCAATGCACTTTGGCCTGCTCACCCAGTTGGATCTGTTGGACCTGAGTAACAATCAACTGGGCAAGACAATTCCAACCCAGTTGGGTACTTTGACTGCTTTGGAAACGCTCAAGTTGCAGGCAAACATGCTAACTGGATCAATCCCAACAAACATTGGTCTCATGAGTCGCCTGGCCTACTTGTTGTTGGATGAGAATCAACTGAGTCAGGAGCTGCCTACTCAAATCGGCCGACTCACTAGGCTCACGACTCTTTCCATGAACTACAATCGCTTGACTGGACAGTTGCCTTCAGAGATCGGCCTGATGACACACCTCTTGAAGCTTGATATGGTTGCCAATGAGTTGACAGGTGGCTTGCCCACTCAACTTGGCAATCCCACTGGTCTACAAGAGATCTGGCTGAACTACAACAACCTCGAAGGACCATTGCCGTCTCAGTTCGGCAATCTTCGAGATCTGAAAATCCTTGTCCTTGCTGGGAATGGCTTCAACGAAACAATCCCTTCAGAACTAGGACAGGCAACAAGCCTCGAAATGCTCTGGCTCAACCAAAATTCTTTCTCAGGATCCATCCCTCCGTCCATTGGCAGTTTGACTGCATTGCTTGATCTCAGTCTGTTTGAGAATGGTAAGTGCTGACGCAGTTACACGCTGCATACTACCTTGATTGCCATGCTTCATCTCACATCACAACTTTTCGTCTTTGTTTTTGATGATGCAGCATTCAATGGAACCATTCCAGAAACCATAGGGAGACTGACCAAGTTGGACGCTCTGAATCTGAAAGAGAATGCGTTCACGGGGATCATTCCAACTGAGATTGGCCACTTGATTGGAATGCGAGAGCTAATCTTGCACACAAACCTTCTGCATGGCAACATCAGTACACATTTGGGAGATTTGAAGGACTTGGAGCTACTGGAACTACATCACAACATTCTCAGTGGAGGTATCCCCTCCGAGCTTGGCCAGTTGGACAAGCTCGTGGACTTGACGCTTTATGCCAACGACCTGTTTGGCACACTACCCTCAGAGATTGGAAAATTGTCCTTGATGCAAACTCTTCGAGTCGATCAAAACAGGCTCGTTGGCCCTATCCCAGATACCATCGGAGGCATGACATCGCTGGTCAATTTGAATCTCCATCGAAACTCCTTCACCGGAACACTGCCAACGCACCTTGGAAACCTCACGAGGCTGCAGGAAGCCCGCTTTTATGACAACGAGCTTCGAGGTACAATCCCCACTCAAGTTGGCCTCCTTAGGAGCTTGAAGAAGATTTCGATGTCAAGCAACAACATCAATGGAACCATTCCAGCTCAATTTGGCCAATTGCCTGCGCTACAAGGGCTGTGGTTGCACAAGAACGGTCTCTCAGGTTCCATACCGACCAGCCTCGGTGGTTTGAAGGAGCTTGTGTGGTTGAGTCTCGAGGACAACTTGTTGGTACACACCATTCCAACAGAGTTTGGCAATTTGACAAAGCTGCAAGAGTTGCATCTGTTTCATAACAAACTAGGTGGAAAGATACCTGTACAGCTCGGTGCCATGACGTCCTTGAAACGAATTACTCTCTCTGCCAACCGTAAGAAATCATATGTTCGCAAAACAAACTTACTGCTTGTCTTGGTTGACTGTGCCCTCAACTTCTTGCCTCTACTCCCTATATCAGAACTGACTGGCTTGATTCCAACAGAATTCGGTAAGCTGTATGCCCTGGAAGGACTATGGCTTTACTCGAACAAATTGGTTGGTCAAATTCCTTCCGAACTCGGTGAACTGAGAGCACTCAAGTGGCTCAGTCTCCAAGGCAACCAGTTGAGCTTTCAGATTCCTCCGGCATTGGGCAACCTAAGTTCTCTGCTCGAACTTGAACTCGGTTCCAACCAGCTCACTGGTGACGTACCCAGCGCACTAGACAACTTTCCGGGTCTTCGGCTGCTGCAGCTCGAAAAGAACAATCTCATCGGGATCGTGTCCACCACGTTGTGTACCAGCATAGTATCCGGCCAACTCGAGCTTTCTGTGGATTGTGGCGAAGTTGCTTGCAACTGTGGTTGTACCTGTGGCGAGACTCCACCGCCAGTTTTTGCGTCGACGACGGCTAACAACAAGAACACTCCATCGGAAACCGACTCGGCCATTAATATCAATCCAACGCAACGAAACGGCTTTGCCGTCACAAGACCAGTGTCGGTAAATCCAAATGGCTACAGCCGCAAACGAGTTCCAAATGGAGGCCAAGGTTGACAGCACTAGTAGTAGTATGCAGCCGGCTTTTGGGTTTGGTTTTAATGTGGTCAGCGGCATTTCATGTGGGGAGCTGTAATGTTGATATTTTAAATGCTGCATATATACTTGTCTTGGCTTGGTTTGCTTCCAGCCTGCTGATGCCCTCCGACTCTTGGGAGGCAGGCAATGGACGGAGCAAGCTAACTCGTCTGTTACAGTGTACCGGTACAACATAGAGGACCAGTTCTGGATGCTGTCTTCCTCCATCTCTTCGGTCCGCAGAAGTCAAAGGTACCAATCTTGGCTTCTCCGAAGCTGTCATCATTTGTGGTGGATCAGATCAATGAATTCCGGCTGGACCACAAATCATTTTGCTTCCTAAGTAGCTGGGGGTGCTTCTGCTGCGGAACGGGGGAGACCGAATCCTAGATCTTAAACTACGACTGTGCGTTTCAGTGAAACCAGCGTTGCCCTGGCAAATGCATTAATTTGAGCTAGCTAGCATTTTCGATACCCGGGTAGATAGATGTGCTGGTTGGTACCTGCTACCAGAGTTCTCTTTTCTCTTTCGCGCACCGCTTGAAACTGGCCTGGTTTGGGATGCAAGAGGATCTGATCTACCAGCATCGAGTTACATGTAGTGTCTCCGATAAGTGAAAGTCACCACACTCCAAATCCTATGCGAATCGCACGTACCTTTTCACCTTTTCGGAACCAACTCCCACGGTGAACGAACGCTAAGTTGTTGAGCTTGAAGATCTTTCGGAACCCTTTTTCGGCGGGGTGGAACGGTCCAGTCTGGCTACGGTAGGATCATTCTACCACCCGCTAGCTAGCAGAGGCAACCAGTGTTAGCTAGCTGGCGAGATGTTGGGTGGGCCAAATGGAAAGATTGGAGAGCTCACAAATTCAAAAGACAAAGATCGAAAACAGATCACATCAAAGCAAAAAGCAATACGGTAGCAACAACTCATCTGAAGCATTGAAGCAAACTGCAAAGAGATGAAGATGGCTTACTCTTTTCCAGCATTTGCGCTTTCGGCGCTTTCCTTTCTTGGTTCTCAAGCTACTGCCTTTGACTACAGCATCGTGGGTGCTGGCGAAATATCTTTGACAGATGTCGAGACAGACATCACAGATATCCGCACGATATTCACCAATGAGCTTGTGGCTGTCACTGTGTCAGGGCTGGAGTGGGAGGAGTCTAATGAAAGTGCATCCAACGGCACTGACTTGCTCCATTGGGAGACACTGGTTGGAGGCAGTGTTCAGGCAAGAGGTTCGTTCGACTTGTCGAGCTTGCCAAGCCGAGAGCTTCCCTTCTCCCTCGAGGCCGGCGAGATCAAAGTTGACAAGGCCGGAAGGTATGAGATTGAAGTAATTCTCACTGTTGACCAGAGTGAAGCGACCACATTTGCAGAATTCGAGGCCTATGCAGCTGCCGCGTCGCTTGTTCCCCTTTTGGTCGTCCTCTTTTTGGCCATGGGAACTCAGATGGTTGAACTTTCCTTGCTGTCAGCTGTGTTTGTTGGTGCATGCATGGTTTCTGGAAACATCAAGGATGGATTCAAGACTACGCTTGATGACTACATCTTAAACTCGTTGAGCTCAGTGGACCACGGATATGTCTACTTGTTCACCCTTTTCCTCAGTGGAATGGTAAGTTGGTGGAGGCAGGCTATAGAGTATGGTATTATTTAAAAAATCAACTGGACTCGACTCGGATCTCACTTGATCTCTCCGCCTACTTTCGTGATCATAGGTGGGAATGCTACAAAAGAGTGGTGGAATGATTGGGTTCACTCAAGCCATTGCACAGTATGCGAAGAGTCCTCGTGCTGGACAGGTCGCCACATTTGCCATCTGCTGCTGTGTGTTCTTTGATGACTACACCAACCTTCTCTTGACCGGCTCATCTGTGAAGCCATTGACTGATCTACTTTTCATTTCACGAGAAAAGATTGCATTCATTGTGGATGCAACTGCGGCACCCCTCGCTTCGTTGACACCAATTTCTTCCTGGGTAGGCTTTGAAGTGTCACTCATCCAGACTGAGATCAGCAGACTCGAGGCTATATATGGAGCCGAAAACCTCACGATTGACACCTCCGCCATTGCAGTCTTCTTGCAGTCAATCAAATACCGGTACGTGGACAACAGGCAAGACGAATCCAATTCCTTGTAACATTCAGCGTTCCTCAACAAGACGTCTTGATTATGACAACGTTTACAGATACTACCCAATCTTCATGGTTGTGCTCATCCCTTTCCTCATCTACAGCCAACGCGACTTTGGCCCCATGCTTGTCGCCGAACGCAAGGCCCGTGTCTACAGGCGAAACGACGGCGGCGACGGCCGCGCCAAGCACAGCGGAGACGAAAACACAGAAGCCAACGAACCTCGCCCAGATACTCCTCGCAAGGCATGGAACATGGCCGTGCCTATCGCCCTTCTGGTCTTCTTTATCTTCTACCTCCTGATTCGAACTGGTGATGATGGTTCAGGCACCCAGTCCTTCACTGAAAAGATTGAATCAAGTGACAGCTACAGCGCTTTGCTTTGGGGAACCATGGGAGCCACTGGTGTTACACTCCTTTTTTACCTCTTCCAGTTTGTCTACGACGGAGAAATTGTCCTGCCGACGTGGACGGTCTTCAAGAGCTGCATGGGACTGTCTCATTCCGATGCACCCGCCTCACAAGAAGACAACTACTTGGCCAACAATGTTTCCATCAACGAAGTTGAAGGCGAGGAAAGTTCCTTGATTGCCAATCCACCCAAGGCCCGGTCACTTATGTCGGTCTATGACAGTGTCGAAGCCTTCTTGTGTGGAATGGGAAAGATCTTCCCCGCGTTGATTGTTCTGACCCTTGCTTGGGCTTCTGGCTCGATAATGACGGCTGTGGGTTGCGATCGTTTGTTTAGCCGCTGGATCACCCAAGGAATCTCTGCTCAAGCCATGCCAACAATTTCCTTCATCATTTCCGTGTTCATGGCCCTCGCCACGGGAAGTTCTTGGGGTACCATGACAATCCTCTTTCCATTGTTGTGTGTCCCAACCTACCAAGTTGCAAATGGAGATCCCACCATTTTCTATGCAACCGTGGCAGGCATCCTCAGCGGTTCTGTAGCAGGTGATCACGTTTCTCCCATCTCCGACACTACCGTGATCTCAAGTATGTCATGCGGTTGCAAGCTCTTGGGGCACGTCATTACACAAGCACCATATGCAACCATTGTCTCCCTTGTCAGCATCTTGTTTGGAACCATCCCGATTGGACACGATGCCTTTCCCAACATTGTAGGGATTTTGTTGGGTGTCGTAGCGATCGGCCTCTTTGTGTACCTCTTGTGTGCGCCCATTTTGAGCCCCACCGGACGCTTTGATCCCATCACACAGTTGTGGCTCCGTTTCCGCAAGGAATCTCCCTTGACCCAGCTCCAAGCGGACACCATTATTCGCTGCCAAGATATGGACGAGAATGAGCCGATGCTGCCTTCTGTCAATGATGACAAGCACGAGGACGAAGCCACTTCCATTGCCAACGTTAGCTCTGCGGATGCTTCGGGTGTGGCGGAAGCCTCCAAAATGGTTAGCGACGACGGCGACTCAAACAGCCGAGGTTCATCCGAACCCAAAGAAGAAGAGAACAAGGCCGAAGGGCACAGCATCCAATGGGTCGAGCTATCCGTGTGAGACTTCCATTCACCAATGTGAGGTTGATTTCCTGCTTCCAACGAGAGATCGATTCCAGCTTCCAACGACCCTGATATTTGTGTGTAGAGCAGAGACCATTTGTTGTGTGCTTAGAAAAGTAATAATATAGCAAAATCCATAAAAGGAGAAATCCGTGTGATGTTGGGATAGAAAGCTGGTACCGGTAGCATCGAAGCCCCACGCGTTCGAAAAATTGCAGTAGTTAGTTGTTGTAGGATGATGGCACGCAGTCGGAGGATTGGTGGTATGTCGTGTCACCTCTTAGCCAAGTCGAAGCAAGGTGGAAGACTTTGTATCTGTATCTGCTTGTTCCAGAATACGTTGTACTCGGTGAATTGCCGTTGGTTCTGCTAAGATGCCAGTGTGATCAATGCCACTAACCACCAACGGTTCTTTGGCTTGCGACCAATGATTGCCTGCTTCCAAGCTGGCCTTATTGACAATGGTATCACCCTGTAGGGTGCTAATCACCTCGGGTTCCTCCGCGAGGGACGCGCCATATCGATAGTACTGGACTGTGGTCCTGTTGAACCCGTACATGGGATACACGGGGATGCGCGGGTCTGCCAACTTCTGATCATCATCATCAAACGCGGTGAGGTCTTTGACAAAACTCCACTGATGATCAAATGCAGTAAAGCCAGCGGCACGAGTCAGTAGTGTGGAATAGTTGTGGGCCGTGTAATTGTGCTGTGGCGTCTGCACCAACACTTCGTTGCCATAGATTTCCGGACGAGGGAGCAACCACAAACTGCCCTCGCAGGATCGTTGTTCTTGCACGAGATCCTTGTTGGTCAACCAGGGAATGTGAACATGATCACCACTAATGACTTGCTTGAGACCGTAGACGACTCCTCCATATGCCGGTGACATGGGAATCCACGCATGAATGTATTGGTCCTTCCAGGCTTGATCAACAACTCGTGTGAAAAAGTAGTGACAATGAAGGCCCCCCATGGAATGAGAAATCACCGTGACTTTGCTGCTACCATTATTCGTGTGGTAAAGATCTTCCACCGTCTGTTTCAACTCGATCATCAAGTCATGATTGGGCGCCACCCGAAAATCATAGGTCAAGACCTTGACGACTGTCAAGACATCAATGAGTTTTTGGTACGTGTTGCGAATGAGCGTTCCTGGTTTGGGTCGGATTTCCACGCCGCGGGTATTAAACACATGAGTGTCGTTGTAATGACGCATCATGGTGTCCGACCAGCAGTCGATTGTTTTCGGTAGCAGATCCACAGGGTTGGGGATCCAAATGCGTTTCCACTTGCCATGCGTGGATTTGGAACACCACATGATGTGTGGCACAGTCTCCTTTTCGAATCTCGCTTCCAAGACAGATGCGCCATCTCCAGGTACCAAGACGACAGGAGACGGGGCAGCCAGAGCGCTATCCCACAATAGCAAGAAAAGCAGTAGCAGAAAAGATTCTGTGATTCTTGAGAACATCATTGTTGTTGTCAGCTTCAATAGTTGGAAGAAAGATTGGGATTGTCTGGTCTGGTAGCTCTTCGCAAAACCCTTGGCTTGGTCCTCTCTTGGTCTTCTCTGGCTACTAGCTAGCGATTTTGTCCTCTACTGCGCTGCTGCTAAGGGTATTCTCTATTGGTTTGTGCGGGGTTTGTTGACAACCATTGCCGCCTGTGGTGGTTGTGGTGGTTGATGGCTGCAAGTTAAAAGGCTGCAATGAAGTTGGGGAGTTGGGGTGACAGATGACGTCATCCGTATTTTGAAAGATCTTTTTTCTTTGAAGATTTGGATCTTCTGGCTCTACTAGCTAGCTAGTAGTTTACTTTCATTTATTTTATCCCCCCTGGATGTCCTTGTGGACAACAACGGATCACACGTACGGTACCGGTACTGTACATACATAAAAAATAATTGATATGCCTCCTGGCTCGTCTCCGTTTCCATAAATCTTTTATTACCAACACCTAGTATTCGCGCGCTCTGCGCGCTCATCCCTTTCTCTGCTTCGCCCCGATCCTCATTCATGCGAAAAATATGAAGAACGCAAGGCGACTTTCATGTGCATGTACATGCGTTGACTGTATCCCGTCAATACAATACTTGCGACGGGATACAGCTTACAATTCAGCTTTACAGCTTTACAATTAGCAGGCTTATTCTAGAAAATAATCAATAACTGCTCACTTATTTGGAAATACAAACTTTACATCTCTTATCGTTAGATTGACACACAATTGGGGTAGCATGCGAGTTTATGAGATGTTACTCATTCTTTTTCTTATATGTCTATCCCTATGGTTGTCAATGGAATGACTATCCCTTGATGCAGAGCCTGAGTTTCCTCTCATTATCTTCATCGGTAGTCCTTCCCCTTATTGCAACTTAATTCCTTGGATTCGCTGTAAGCAACCTCCTCTTGTTGTACCGCGTAAGCATCGCAACCATGGACTCTACAGGAGTCCACCTTTCATCCTGCGTTGATCGAAATCGCGATGGGGACTGGACTCTATGGGAGTCCACCTTTTCTATCAGCCAAGCGGTAAAAAGCCGCTACTAATACTGTAATTCTATGCTACTCGTTATCTCCAGGCCCTAGCGCCTCCCATGCTCAGCTCGGTGGAGCCGAGCGACGAATATCTCTCTCT
>CAICTM010000515.1:0-62163 GCA_903772945.1 Seminavis robusta
CATAACTTTCATTCTCTCAAACTCAAAACACTCGAAAGATCTTTACACTAGCTTTTAGCGTAGTGCAGATGAATGGTCCTTTCGAGTGTGGAAAATGGCCCGAGCGACATTAGCATCTTTCAGTCTGCTCTTTTGGGTATGCTGGCTGACAATGAACGTGTGGAGGCAGACGATGGCTATGTCGGTGATCACCCAATGTATATCAAGTGCCCAGCTGGATTCGCCAACCCAGAGGAAACTCTCTTCATGCAGCAGAGAGTTCGCAACAGGCAGGAAACAATCAACGAGCGAGTGAAGAATTGGAAGGCCATGGATGGAATGTGGAGGCACGAGATCACCCGCCATGGGGATGCCTTCCGTGCCATTATCATTGTCAGCCAGCTAGCAATCAACAGTGGGGAGCGGTTGTTTCCATGCGGCTACCGAGATCCACCCTACGGTACCACGGTCCTGGAGGCGAAATGGATCTTGGCAGTGATGACGATGGCCTCTGATGGTCGGCCGGAGCGGGCTGGTAAGTACTCTGCTTGTACCAGCCAACACGAACATTGTTACTCACGTGTTGTTGCTTCTTGCTTGCTTTGCTCCAACCCTTAGATACTAGGATAAAACTGGCTAGTGACACTTTTTTGGCAGCACATTGTCTTAGCTAGCTAGAATAAAGGGCAACAATCAACCTAGCTATCATATCTGAAATCATGTATTGCAGTGTAGATTCCAGCAATGACAATGACGTAAATGGTACTTTCGGTGGGCGCCAATGAAAAAAGCTTGAAAAGACGTAGACTACTAGTACTAGCCAGTACGTGCTGAACTACTTTTGCCTTTCTAAACCTGTACGGGTACTACCACTATGCAACTACCTACGGTACTCTCATTCCGTTCCCAGTATACCGGTACATCCCACCAGCAGTTCAAATAGCTATTTTAACAGTACGGCTGGCTTGTTTCAGAACTGGGCTAACGTTCGACAACGTCACTATGACCCTGAAATGCCTTTTTTAAATCCTCCTTCCTCTCTGCTTTTCTCGAAACGGGAAGATAAAGATGATGCTTCGGCTGCACATGCAAGCGTCACATCGACTTGACCGTGAGAGTGGTTCGAATCGAATCGAATCAATCCTGTGCTCCTGCTACTCACCTCTCGTCTCAAACGCTTCTTGCGTGCTTGTGTGTAGTTGCATCCATTGGTAATCTATCTGGCTAGCAGCTACGGTACCAGTAAGCAGACAATCCAGGTCTGTGTGAAACACATTGCTGACTACTAGCTAGTACCGGTAGCTTGTGTGCATTCCGAAAGACAACAATCCTCTACTGTTAGACTAGCTAGCTAGTTCCGGTAGTACCGGTAGTGCTACTCCGTCCCATTGATCGATCTAATCGACGAGAGAGAGAAGCAATCCTTCCGTTCAAAACAAAATAAAATAAATAAATACAGAATGGCAGAAGACGACAGCAGTGCTGTGGTACAGCAGTCAGTCGCCATGAACGACGACAACGACAAAACAGCAACAACTACGATTGCTACTACTTTTACTACCGTGGTGCTTCCGGACGTGGCTCTGCGATGGGTGATTTTACACGCAACAACGTCGAATGTGGAACTGGCCCGGTTGTCCAATGTGAATCGATCGTGGCGCGATATCGTCACGACGGTGATTTTGGAACAGGCCACGTACAAGGCCACTCCGTCGGTTCCATTGTTACTACTGCCTTCGATGGCATCGCAGTTGATTCGACTGAATACCGTGTCCCTCGAAGACGAAAATAGTGCACGAGACAATAACAATAACGATACGACAACACCAGAAGAAGAAGAAGAAACCACCCATTCACAGTCTCAACAGAATGTCATGGACGAAACCTTTTGTGCGGCGTGGTTTGCTCCTGAAGGAATTCAATTGTTGGACTTGGATGCGGAACAACAATCGTCGGATGTCGATCAAGACGACAGTAGTGAAGACTACGGTATGCCCAATCATACTAGTAACAACAATAATTCCAGCAGACCACAAATACTGCATCGAAATTGTCGACAACAACAACAACAACAACAACAACAACAACAACAACAGGCACCTCCCAATAATGGCAACAGCAACAACAGCAACAACCATAAAAAGAATCATCACACGCGATCCAAATCCCCCAAAATGTTTCTGGCACGACGAGCCCCACCACTCGAACAAATTCCAGCTCAAGCACAAATCAAGGCATGGGGACGTGGCCACGGCAATAACCCGAGAGGACAACACGTCAAGCTGTCGTTTGAAGATCAGGGAATCATGGTCTCGCACGAATGGCAGGGATATCGACATGCCATGCAAGTACTACATCCCTTTGGATACGCCGAAGGATTTGTCAATTACGTACTCAAACAATCGTTACTACAAGATCAAATGAGACGACGACGACAATCGACACGGCGCATGAAGAGTATCGATCAAAATACGACTCTCAACCTGCCCCACGAAGATGGACCCAATCAGGACATGACACAAACCACCATTGCCGTTCGGGGAGCCACCATTGCGAGACCCGAAGGATATTGTCTCTGTTGGGAATATCCTACTACGTCGTTACCACCACAACAACAACAAGTCGAATGGTCGCGAACATCATCCAACAATAACAACAGTAACAACAACAACAATCACGACGACATGGTACAAACCATCAAATGGCAAGAACGACAACGCAAACTCAAACAATGGAAAGAATGGAGACGACAGTTACAAGTCACTGTATTGCCGCAGGTACTGGTGCGAAAACCACCCACATCCAATGCCGTACTGCAATTCCTCAATGCCGATGAAAAACATGCCGTGCGGATTGCGACACCCCAATTTCAATGTGGACCCATTGGAGAACCCATTACCATCATTATTGTGGGTATTGCCACGGAAGATGGATGTTTCTGTTCCGGACTCAATCATCGATTTGAAGTGGGACATTTGTATCCCAATACGCCCGTTGCCGAATTGGCCGAATTGTCACCCATTTGTATGGCGACCGATTCGTGGGAATGTCCACCACGTTCGTCGCAACAACAACAACAACAACTGACGGCATCGCAGCATCATCATCATCGAACGCCATTGGAACGACAGTTATTTCCGGACAATGAGGATGATTCCGAACCCGAATCCGATGAGGATGTGGAAGAGGAAGAAGATTACAATTCGGAAGATGATAGTAGTTCCAATTTTGGGGACGGTGCCGGTGGTAGTAGCAGTGTTTCCAAAAAGAATTCCTGGTTGAATCAATGCACTTGTATATTTCATGATACGGCCGATATTTGCAATTTGGCAGGGGATCACGATTCACAGCAACAACAGCAGCAACAACTCACACAACAACAACAACCAGAAGATCCCAACAGCGAACGATCCGATTCGCAAACGATGCGGATCGAAGATGAAGAAAGCAGCGATGACGAAAATGACGACGACGAGGAAGATGATGACGATCACGATGCGGATCGAATCCTAAGAGGATCTAGAGTACCGGGAATGTGGCATTGTTACTCTTCCGTGTTTGATGGAAAGCACAGCATTTTACGTGTGGATGGTGTGCAAGAAGTCTTGACGGCGTCCAAGCCCAAACACCGAGTGGTGGAAAGCAACAACAACAACAAGAATGGTGCCAAGGCGCAACGTCGGACGGGGCCTCGAGCCATGCTGGATGGTCTTACGATTGGATCGGATCATTGCTTTGACATGACCCTGTGTTTTGGCCAAGGATCAGGAGGAGAAGGTGAGGGAGCCATTGCAGAAATCGCTGTCTTTGCCGGGTGTTTGGATACCACGGATCTCGAGGTCCTAGAACGAGAACTCATGACGAAACACGGCATTCCGACACCTGATAAGAGTAGGGAAGCATTGGCGCGAGAAGACGATTGGACCCGCAACTCACATGCCCTGTACTGCCAGCTGCCACCGGAACCCCCCGGATCGAATCGTCCTCGTCCCAACCATGGACCGCCGCTGGCATTTCAGCAAGACCCAATCCCATTGCGTATCATGACGAAGCATCGATCCGTTGCTTGGCATCAGCACAATGCCGTGACAGGAGAGGAACTTCGAATTAAACGAATTGGGAGTCGGTCAGCAGGTAGTTCCAGCGATTGGTAATGCTGTCGCCATTCGAACGAACGATCCGGAAAACATCGCTGGATAAGCAAAGCTTGAAGGCAAGACAATGCGGTGAAAGCAGCAGAGGAGGAAGCGATTCGATTCTCGATCATGTATAGGGAGGACGTTAAATTGCTCCTAGCTATACTACTTCTTTCTACTCGTACCAGATACCGGAGGTCGATGCGACAAGTGGCCATCACCATGAAATTTTACAATCTTTTTGCACATTCTCGCAATCTCCCCTTTGCTTTGGTTTCTTGGATCACCACCAAAAGACTTTGACAATTAGAAAGCTGTGAGGAAATGTCGTTTGACGATGAAAGGTCGAGGGAGAAAGACCAAGGTGAGAGTCGCTTTGGAGGCTTCACAGTAGCGGTACTTTGCAGCCAAAAAATATCTTTGCTTCTGTTTTGAGCCTGTAGAGCTGAAAAGTCAATCATGCCCATATCTTTCTGTTTCGAAGGCCTCGCAAGCGCAAATCCATAGAAATAGTCCACCATGACACCCATGTTGTCCGACACCATCAACAACGACGCCAACAATGACGATGAGTTGACTCTCATTCTGAATCGCAAGAATGCTGTTCAAATCCAATTACAGAACATGACGTTTGACTATCCGAGATGGACGGAAGCATTGGACCAGAATCGGACCCTTGTTCACGTCACTATCGCCGTGTCTCTACGAGCTCTTGCTACCAATCCAACTGTCTTGCAGTTCTTTCGAGCCATTGGAAAGCTTCCTCGATTGCAAAAGTTGGAATTTCGAGGAGGAACCTCGTGTTGTCACTGGAGATTCCCATGGCAAATATTGACAAAAGGTTGTCTACTATTACACGATGATGTACAGCATGATGACAATGAATCATCTAATGAGCAGCACCAGCAGTCAGTGCTCCACACGTTGCACATTCAAGACGTGGAGTTCAGCAGCGGCAAACATCAGGAAGAAATTACAGAGTTGGCCCAATGCATCTCGTCTCTACCGAGTCTCAAGAAGCTGACCTTGGCACACTGTCGCTTGGAACAAAACTACCAAAACTACCGAGCAGGCAGCACAACGCTGGATCCTTTGTTCCATGCCATCTTGACCAGTCCAACCTTGGAAAAGGTCATTGTCTCGGCGACTCGTGTCCATGCTTTAGGCGGAGCCGTATCCAAGCAGACACTGCGACAAGTCTTTGCTTCTCATCAACAAATGCAACAACCCATGGCACTCCAAGAATTGAGACTTCTTCAGTTTGATTTTGTACCCGACATTCTCACGGCGCTCTTGGGGACACTCTTGCGACAGCATGCACAGTTCAAATCCCTATTCTTGTCCTCCTGCCAGTGGGATCGAACCAGTCTCCGTCTATTGGCGCAATTTCTTATACAATCCTCCGACAATCTGAAAGAATTGCAACTGCTGGGAACCGACTTGAACAATCTGCTGCACGACTCCTCTCTGGTAGAGTGTCATGTCGAATTGGCAGACGCACTCGCCTCGTCATCTCTTTGGACGTTTCTAGTACGGGAACTGTATCCCTGGAAAAAGAAAAAGAGGAACCATGATGATGAAAAAGAGCTCGAATTGACTCTTGTGGCACAACAAGCCTATTTGACAATGATACAAACTCACAATTATCATTTGCAAGAGTTTTGCATGGTCCAACAATTTGCCCCACAACCACAAGGATTGATGGAATTCTACCTGCGTCTCAATCGAGCTGGGAGACATGACGCTGAAAATAGCGACCACAAGCAGGCATGGGTGAATGCCGTTGCCGCCGTCAATGACAGTGTAGCATGCATCTTTTTCTTTCTCAGTCGCAACCCTTCCCTGTGCAATGAGGCACTACTGGAGTAGCAGCAGCAGCAACCTGGCAATGACTGAAAGCTTTCAAAGAGGGGATTCGGGTGGAGCTCTTTCTCCTGTGAGAGTCCATGTCCGAATCAAAGATCCTTGTCTTGGCTTTTCGGCGGTGTCAAATACTGGTACCGGTAGCTGCTGGTTAGAATAGCGGGATCAGCTATAGCAACCATCGAAGTTGCGTCCAGATCAAGGCAGACAAACGTGTACGGGGCTAGAAAGAACGCTCGATTAGGTACGAAAGTGTTCGTTTCAAACAGAAGATACAACGCCGACGCGAGACGGAACAAACGAAATGCAATGTGACCAATGATAGCCAACCTTTTTGAGGACGAAACCGCCATGGCTAGATGCGGAATCTTGGAAGGTTCCATCTCTATGATATTGACTGGGCTGGCAGAGATGAATCTGCGGCGACCCAGTCGAAGACTTCGTCGCAGCTGGCCAAATCTGCCACAGCAAAACATGTAGAGGAAACAGAAGGTTTGGATGATCCAGGTTTGTGGACACCAATTCTACATGATCAGCGCTAGTCAGGTGTGGCATAGAGATTAGGTTCTTGTACGTAAAACTACAGCTTCGAAATTATTGCATCTACTTATTGCACAACAGTACTAAACAATGCAACTTAGATGCTAATTGAACAAACATCCTTTTTAAATCCATCCCCTTTTGAGGCGACCCAGAAAGATTCGCTTGTGTACTCCTTTCATCCAAGAGTATGAATTGACATCACTCTCCTTGAGATACTCCGTGATCATCTCCACAGATTCAAAGCCTTCATCAAAAAGCTCCTGGGAATAGCCCTGGATCGTTTTTGGACAAGGGTTATGACCACCAATAACATGCTGGGTAATCCAATCTCGAATTTGCACCAGCCTAGTATCCTCATCATCATCCACAGATGCTTCTGCGTGCCAGTCTTTTGCATGATCGGCAATGGTTTGCCCCTCCTCCAGCCTTTTGAGGTGTCCGAGAAAGATTCGCTTGTGAACTCCTTTCATCCATTCGTATGAATTGACATCACTCTCCTGGAGATACTCCAGATGCCCCTTGATCATGTCCACAGATTCAAAGCCTTCATCAAAAAGCTCCTTGGAATAGCTTCGCATAGTATTTGCCAGGGGTTGCGACGTTGCGACCACCAAAAACATGCTGGGTAATCCAGTCTCGAATTTGTTCCAGCCTAGTATCCTCATCATCATCCACAGACATATGAGCCAGATTTCTGGATCTCCCGCCATTTGGCGTAGAACACCTCGAAATCTTGGCTTGCCATTTTACTGTACTTGAGTTTTTCACCTGTTACTTTGGCAACATTATTTGCCGATTCTTCGGTTCGGTTTTCAGAATTGCTCGTGTCAACAGAGCCCCCTCCTCCACCCGAAGCCACCTTAGGGTGAGTATGGTCGTCATGCCAATCTCCGACAGGTGCTCCATCCTTCCACGGACCCCTCCGAGTGGGACCAAACTTCACACGGACCACTGCCTGTTCGTCAGAATAGAACCCGTCGTAGTTTCCCGAATAACAAAAGGGGATCCCAGTACCAATACCACCTTCCATGGCAATGTCCCTCCTTCCAATCGCCACTATAGATCATTCCCTTTTGCTTCGGGGGTGTGTGATAGTAGGTGATTCCAAAGCCATGTTCCGTTCCGGTGGTTTTGTCCCATTCTCCCAAATACATGTCTCCATTTTCAAAAATCCATACCGGCATTTCCGGTGGGTGTTTCCTTCCTGTGACGGTGCGTTGTTCCAAACGATCTTGCCACCATTTCTCCTTCCCACGGATTTTCGCTGGGCTTCTTCGAGACTGATCCACCGCGCTTTCCTTTGCGTTAGCTCTGTTGATTCCTTCTTCTTGACTCCAGGCATGGCGGTTCTCTGCTGTATCAAGTGTACTGGTACTCTATTCAAAATAGCTGGCTTTTCAGGTCGGGTTGCTGATAGCATGGAGGTTCGCCGTGTTGTGACTTGAAAAGAAAAATAATACTTGCCATTTTGAAGTGCGTCTAGACTACTCAAGCGGCACAAGATAGCTCAGTCATGGATGCGACAAGCGCCCTCACGTTACGTTTTGCGCATTTGGTGCATGGTATATGGTACCGTAAAAGGACGAAGTGTTCATGATTTGTTGCCAAATTGGCCCTGGATGGGGTACAGTCGTACTGCGGAAGGTAGTACGGAAGGTCCATTTTCAAAAGTTAGATCCTCAATGAGCCCAAAGAGGGCCACCGACTTTTGTCTTGGGAGTAGCATTGGCCTTAAGAGAGTATTCTCATGACGGGTAATAAAATCTATGCTTTATGCTTGGTGTAGCTTTGCTTGCTTATGCACATGTTCTAATGAAGGTGACATAGATGCTGACTTGCTCAAACATCCTTCTTACTTCCATCCCCTTTTGAGTTGACCGAGAAAGATGCGCTTGTGAACTCCTTTCATCCAAGAGTATGAATTGACATCACTCTCCTCGAGAAGCTTCATGATCATCTCCACAGATTCAAACCCTTCAATTAAAAGCCTCTGGGAATAGAGTTGAATAGTTGATTGCAAGGGTTTATGACCGCGAAAAACATACTGGGTAATCCAATCTCGAATTTGTCCCAGCCTCGCATTCTCATCATCATCCACAGATGCTTCTGTGTGCCTGTTTTCCGCACAATCGGATGTAGTTTGCCCCTCCTCAGCCTCCGAGTTTGAAGAATGCACATTCTCAGTCATTGGCTCCTGCTTCACCGCTTGGACTGGTAGATTGTTCTCTTCTGCAGAGGTTCCCACTTGTTGTACTGCCCAAGGAACTGCGCGTCCCTCCTCAGCCTCAGAGTTTGAAGAACACATAACCTCGTCTACTGGCTCCTGTTTGACAGATTGGGTCAATCGACTATTTTCCTCTTTAGAAGCCTCCTCCTGCTTGATGATTGAAGCAACCTCTACAGTTTCCGAGTCTGAAAAAAGCTCAATCATACAATCTTGATCCTGTGTTCTATATCTCATAGGCCACCGGCACTTCTTCATTGGTGATTCAACGTTGCTATCATTTGTTTGTGTTTCTTTTGGGGGGACAGGTGGGCTTTTCCTTGGGCGCTCACGCTTTCTCGGGGGTAAATCGACGTTGCTGTTTCCTTGTGCTTCCTGTTGAGAGGGTGGATGCTCGTTGTTGCCACTTGTTTGGGCTTCCTTTTGATTTGCAGATACACGTCCAGACGTACGGGATTTCTGTCGATTGACACTGGTAGTACCGGTAGTACCAGTAGTAGCACCTCTACTCAAAATAGCTTGGATATCCTTGTTTTTCCTGGCGCGGACCTTGCCCCTTAGAGTTTCGTATTTGCTGAGTCGATCTTGTAGCTCGCAGAATTTTTTGAGGTTGCGATCTGGGTGTTCTTGCTGGGAAAGTACCCATCCAGCATAGAACGCCTCAAATTCCTCCTCTGGCATATGTTTTCCAGATCTTTTTCCAGATCTTTTGGCCAGGGAAGAGGTGGATATCGTTGCCATTCGAGCCCTGAGCGAATTATATTCCTTTTTGGTTTTGCCTTCCAAATCACAGAATTCTTTGAAAGATCGGTCGGGGTGTTGAATCCTTGTTTGTTCCCACGTGTTAATGAACGCCTCAAATGTAGCTTTTGGCAAACCTTCGTTGCATTTTTGGGGGTGTGTGGCACCATCGCTTCCATTATCGGTAATATTGGAAGCATTCATGATCAATCGTGGGCAGGAGGAGAGAGAGAGAGAGATGAGCTGTTGGTCAGGGAAGGTGGGCTGGAAGTTGTGCTCTGAATCGATCTTTGGTGGGGGGGGGGGAGGTTGAGGGCAAGCGAGGATGACTTGTCATTGGTTCTGTGCAAATCGTCAAAAAGAAAGAGCGGTACACGATTGCTCAGTCATGGATGCGAGAATCGCGCAACAGAAAGATCTTTGCCTCCAGCTACCAGGTAGCTAGCAACCATCGAAGTTCGCCATGACACCCATTCTTCCTTTTTCCTTAGTATTTGTTTTTCTATGGCATACTATTCTTCATCCCACGGCTATACCGCTAACGGTTCCCATTCCTCTTGATATCACCACCAAGCCACTAGCTATAGATATATATTAATATCGACCATGACGGACCCTAGTAGTGATCTTCCCGATGCATTGGGAGAACGTGCCTCTGGGAAACGCAAGAAACGCCTCAGCCGTCGAGAACAAAAAGCAAGAAAGAAGCAACGAAAACTACAGGAGGATTCCTCCACCAAGGAAAATATCAGCTCCGTCAAGGAGAATGGCGCCAAAGAACAAAAACCGAACAAGAAAAAACTGAAAACCAAGGAAAAGACTGCAGCTGAAAGTGGCACTGCAGATGAAAGTGGCGAGGGTAACTCTCAAGGGCCAGATACCCCAGTGGGAAAAAAGGATACCCTGAAGGCAGCTTCTAATAAAGATGAAGAAGTCTCCGAGTCAGATCCAAAATTGTCCCAGAACCATAAGAAGGATGTTTCTGTGAAAGAGGATACCCCTGGTGAAGGGAAGAAACTCTCCAAGAAAGAGAGGAAGGCATTGAAGAAAGCCTTGAAGAAAGAAAAACAGAGGAAAGAAAAGGCAGACAGCAATAATCCACAACCCGCGAAAGACAATTCCAAAAACCAGACAAAGGAAGAAACCTCCGTAGATGCCTGGAAAACTTCCCCACTTCAAACCGATATCCCCTATGTTCCTACACCTCTCCCCGATGCAGATGACGACAATCACCGATCCACCAACAACAGTAATAAGAAAAAGACTCTGGGCAAGTGGTTCCCCAACGCCAGTGTTGTCAAGAGTCAACGGTCGGATTCCGACGATTGCACCATTCTGCTCTTTTATCAGTACAAGAGTCCCGTGGTTTGGCCCGAACGAAAAGTGGCGGAACTCATAAAATATCTTCATGCAGTCGCAGAAGCCCGGCCACTCTTGGGCGGTCGTCTGCGGGTAGCCCCAGAAGGCATTAATGCCACGTTATCCTGTGGGGATGCTCCCGATGGGACCAATGGTCGCACCATCCTGGAACACTTTACCAAAGATCTACAGCAGTTTGATCCTGTCTTTCACGAAACCGATTTCAAGTACCTTCCCGCCAAGGCCGATCGCCATTTCAAGGATTTGAAGATTTTGCCCGTCAAAGAACTTGTGTTTTATGGACTGCAGGAAGCGGCGGCACCAATCGGGGAAACGGGCGTCCATTTGGATGCCAAGGATTTTCACGAAATGTTGCAAGACACGTCCAAAGAAACCGTCGTGGTGGATGTGCGCAATCATTACGAGGCAGCCTTGGGACGATTTGACGGACAAACCAAACTGGACGGTGCCGCCCAATACGTGGATCCACTCATGCGCAAGTCGACTGATTTCCCCAGTTGGGTGGAAAAGGCGGCGGATGACTTGAAGAACAAACGCGTCATGATGTTTTGTACCGGTGGAGTGCGTTGTGAACGGGCGTCGGCGTATTTGAAAAGGACCATGGGCGATTCCTTGGATGGGGTCTTTCAATTGCAAGGTGGCATTGAACGATACCTGCAAGCCTTTCCGGACGGTGGCCATTGGCGGGGAAGCAACTTTGTATTTGATAAGCGAGAAGCGGTATCTGTGAGCAACCCGAATGGAGATGGCGGAGTTGTGGCGGGCAAAAAGAAACAGCAAGAGCTGCCAGAAGGTGTGGATACAAACTGTTGTTTGTGCGATCGACCATGGAATAGATACGTCGGGAAGAAAAAGTGTGAGTGCTGCGGGGTGCCAGTTTTGACGTGCACAACTTGTTTGTCCAAGTATAATCATCAAGTGAAACATCATGGGAAAGGAGCAGTCGACAACGAACAGAAGCCGCGAAAGATGGCCCGATGCCCGCTCTGTGTGGATCAGAATATCACGGTTCGTGTGGATGATGTCGAGTACACAGACAACGGAGTCAAGAGCAAAAGCAACTCAGATCAAGGTCTTGCCGCTCCGTCCGTTCTGAAGTGGGGTGGTGGACACGCCTCCGAGAAGAAAGAAAGACGACGGAAAAAACGCCAGAAGGCACGCCAAGAATCCAAGGACTCGTAATTGGCATGAAAGCCGCTTTATTTAGTTGCCTGTGCCTGTCCGGGCTATCTACATGTAGTTGCTGGTTCCTGGGGCAATGGCAATGCTGACAAGTAGTTCTTCACCACCGGGCGCTGCACAGCGAAGGCAATTTCAAAGGTCCAATGCATGAACTGAATACTTTAAGTTTAATTTAGTTGGGTTCTAAGACAGAAGTACAATCGATATAGTAAAAGCTACCATACAGCAGGTCAAAAACGCCTCTCGCCATGACACCTAGCTCTTCAAATCTCTCCAGGCATCTGGCATCAAGTCGTTAGGAATGCCAATCGGATGACGGAATGCACCCTTATAGAATTGAGGCGACGAGTATTCTTCGTCAAAGATTTCAATGGCTCGTCGAGGCATGTCGTAGCTCACAAAGCGTCTCGGTGGCGTCTGATGGTTGCCAGGATGTACGGTAACAATGGCGCTGTACAAGTCATGAAGAGGAGCAACGCTGTCCTTTCTGATAACCGCATATCGAATGTCGTGCTCGCCGTCAATCAAACGATCCACAACCTCGCAAGGAAAAACATGTGAAGTGGTCCGAAACATGCCATCAACAGGCGTCCATTCAAACTCAGGTAGAACACCATTTTCATCGTATACAGGAGGGATTGGAACGTCCGGAAGCTTTACGTGGCACCCAAGGAATTTGTCAGGTCTCTCAAACTGGAAATCTGTCTTTTTCAAGCTTGTTTGTCTGTTTTGTAGGTGATCGATCTCCCTTTCGGTTGGCATCCAGTCCAGCCATTCGTTGACAGGGGGTTCGTAGCTCCAATTGGGATCAAGCGCCCAGTTCTCGACGTGTTTCCGCCAGGCTGATTCCCACTCGGGTCCATAATCCAACAGCACCTCCTCGCCCGCTGCAATCTCACGAGTCGCAACCAGATCAAAAGCCAGTCCAGCGGTTTTGTGATGCCGAAGGAGCTCTTCAGGAGACTTTTGAAGCCAGTCCTCTGAATTGAACTTGGACGACCACTGCAACTTTGCATTTGCTGCAGTCGAGTTGGCGTGATTGATGTAGTTTACAACTGGCGAGTAAGGAAACAGAAGGAGGTTCGACTCGGCATGACCATACATGTAATTGAGGACAAGCTGCTTGCCGTCTTGCCACACCTCTTTGTTGGGATCGCGGATGCTGTCACCGTTGAAGAGATCCATGTGTTGTCTATGAACGTGAATCAGGGGGAGTGGAGAAATGACACTGCCCTCTGCCAACTTGCGAGTGGCAAATGCGCCGTTGCCCGCCATGTCAATCGTAGAGGGGCCCGGCCGAATGTTGTCCACGCAACTGCCATGCGTCTCCAGCCACTCAGGTTCCCTTACACGATCCCTCAGCGTGTACTTGGCGGATCCACCTTTAGTAAGCATCTCTTTGATATCTCCAGGGTTTCGCGGCAATACAGAAGCAATGCGTTTCAGCTGAAAACCTTCGACGGTGTTCCATAGCAACTTCCAAAGAAGGTCGGTGGCTTCCGTGCTGTGGGTTTGCGTCAGCTTCAGGAAGCTACGCATCACCTTGTCGACAGTCATGAAGTCACGACGGAAGGGCAACTTTCCAAGGACTTCCTCCTTGCTCGACTCTAGCCACTCTTCCGTTGCCTTGACAACAATCTCCATTCCGTTTTGCAGCGTTCGAATCTTGTTCTTGCCCTGTTTCAAATACTGTTCCACAAACATGCCGCTATGATAATGAGTTGTCGCGCCGAGGGATGGATCAGTGGTATTGATAGGCAGACGTGATGGTGGCATTTTGTGTGCATTGTAAAGCATTGGGTAAGCGTTGGCCAGCATTCCACACCCGGGAGAGAATGACTGCACTTTTTCGGCTTCCAAGTTGCCACCCTTGGTGATATCACCGCTCCAAGCATAATGGTCTAGAATCCAGCTGTCCATCTCAGAATCAGGAGCTTGCTTGTGGAACCGATTGCGCAGCACCTGGTTCAAGGTAAAATCTTCGACTTGAATCACCATGTCTTCGCAAAAGTGGTCCAGGTCGTTTGTGTTGTTTGCGAGCATGGGCGCAGCATAACCACGGTAAATTCCCCATCCAGCATTGGGGATGGCAGATTCAGCCATGTACAAATGACATTGGGATTCTTCGTCTCGGTTTTGTGTTGTTTCCTTCAAATCTCTCCATTGCTCGGGCACCATTTCCTCTGGCAACTGAATCTCGTGACGGAAGCTATCTCGGCGGAGCTCCGCGCTGGTATACACCAACGGAACAACGGTAATGGCCCGTCGCGGAACGTTGGTGATGCGGACATCTACGTCAATCTCTTCTCCGCCGTTTCGAGGTTGAATAGTGTCCTTGAGGACAACGTTGTAACTTGCACCGTCTGTTCGTTTTCCAACAATATCGCAGGAGACGGTGTCGCTAAGATAGTCCGTCTTCATGAGTACCCAAGGAAGCCATGCTTCGGGCATTTTTCCTCCATACAATTTTCTATGGTTGTAAATGAAGTGAGGGTGTTGAGACTTGTGAATCCAGCACACAGTCTCAACATGGGGCGGGTATTTTTGCTGGTCATTCACCGTCAAAAGATCATGCAGATTAATGTCCACGGGCTGCAATTCCGGAGGTCGCGGTGTAGTTCTCGCGTGTTCTTCAAAGGCTTCTTGCCAAGCGTCGCCATAGTCCAGCACCAGCTCGGCGCCTTGTGGAATATCTTCCAATGCGACAATCTCCATGACCATACCAGCCTTGTACTGTTCTTGGACCACTTGTTCGGGCGTCCACTCGAGCCATTCTGGATGAGGCATTTTGGATGACCACTGGAGCTTGACATTGGGGCCTGATGTGGTCTTGCCGTAGTGGTTGAGGAGGTTTACGCTTGGGGAATAGGGGAAGAACACGAGAGACGAATCCTTGTGTCCATAGCAATAGTTCAACAGAAGCTGCATGCCTTTCCACAGGACGATATCAGAGTCATGGGTATCCATGAGGAGCATTGTCAAGTGATCTCTTGACATGTGAACCACTGGAGCTGGCGCCACCAGGGTGCCTTTGGGTAGATCCCTTGCAGCAAAGGCACCCTTTTCACCCGGTGCCACGTAGCTATCATAGACTGCAATATGATCCAAACACATTCCTTCCTGATACAACCATTCCACACTCCTTGGTGCCTGGGGCACCGCCGCATATGCGGCGGGGTTGTCCTTTGCTGCAAATCGTTTGGTGTCATTGTTTTTGCGGACCAGATCCAATCGACCGAGTACCTCATGCAACCGTGGATCTAAGGGTTCTACAGCTTGCAAAAGTAGTTGCTCCAATTCGTCCCACAACGTGCTGTTCTGTTCTTGCTTGTCACGATGCGTATCTAAGATTGACGTTTGCCACTTTTCGACCATGACATTGCTGCGTGCGTAGTCGTCCGAGAGACCAAATGATTTGTCAAAGCGTTCTTCAAACCAACTATCACCATATTCGACAAACAATTCATGACCCGCAGGAACGTCTGTCGTTGCCAAAAAGGCTTGATTCTGATACGGTGATGATCCAGCACCATTGACAACGTGACCTCCCAAAATGTTGGGACGCGAGGGTCCATCATTCTCGCAGAGAATCATGCCGGGATGTGAATTGGCCAACATGCCCAAACCAGGTACGACAGAATCAATCTTTTCGGCATCGTACCAATTGTGTGTCATGCTCGAGTCTGACGACATGGCGGTGAGTATGAATCATAATATGATAGAGAGTAAAATTCATGACGGTGAGCAACAATCACAACTCACCCCAATAGTACTGTTCCATGAGCCATTTGGGAACTTTGATGTCTCGAAAGGCAACGGACGAATTTCGCTTGCTAGGACCAAATCCACCGTGTTTGCCTCGAATATGTGTCCCTATGGTTTGTGACAAGCGCTTGTAGTGCTGCATCAAGGTTCGATGCAGTTCGGAGTCCACGACGGGGATCATTACATCCAAAGGGGGAATCTCCTTGCCGACTTGTAGGTCCACGCCCGTGTACATGCCCCAACCGGACTTTGGAATGGAGCTCTCGGCCAAGAATAAACCGCACTGTAGTTTCACAGAAGCAGTCGAGTTGCCCTTCTTCGTAGTGGTACTAGTAGTACTAGCCTTGGGATCTGCTTGGCAAGTTCCATCGGACAAACAAGTTTCAGCATTGCTGTCCATCATCGTGGAAGCATTGCAGGAACCAGACAAGCTCAGGAGGGAAACCAAAAGCAGCATCCAGCCAACTTTTGCCGTCAACACTTGCACCATCTTGTCTTTACTGGTACCAAAATAGTTCTTGCTTGTATTGGGTAAGAGAGATTGATGGACGATGTTACGATGTTCTATTACTCAGCATGGATTACAATTGAAGCGTCGCAGCAAAAGCAGCTTACAAAGGACGAGTGCGAAAACGAGCAAGGCTTCCTCATTCTCTCACTTTATCCGATCACTATCTAGCAATCTGGCAACGGTTGGTCTAGTAAACGTTAGAAAGGCGGGTTGGCATTCCGACTATTTCAGTCGGCAAGGCTACAAGAAGATCAAAGTTGACTTTGGTTCATCTTCAGTCAACCTGACCTCACCGTCCTTTCAAAAAATGCACCAACCTACTTTTCCAGACCAATGGCACAGTTCGTTGTCCACAAACGGAGAGGACGGGCCAGTTCGAGTGAAATGTAGCTCACCTGAAGTAGCTGAAGGAGATTCGATTCCTATGTGGTTACTACATCTAGCTAGTAGAGCACCGCTGCAGCATCGGATCGGACGGAACGAGCGACGTCGGTGCAGGATACGGAGTTGGATGCAAATCGTGCATACCAATACCGGTACCGTAGCGTCGCAAGGCTGCGTTTCACAAAGGCGCGCGGTGCGTAGTGGCGGGAAGAGGAACAGGAGCTGCGTCCGAGCTTGGATACGGAATACCGTCGCATCTCAAACGAGCATTCAGGGACCAAGAACTGCAGGTTACGTAGCGGTACCACCAACGGTATAGTAATGATCCCTCATTCTTCTCAACCTCGCCCGCCATGATCTATTGTACTGTTGCAAGCTTCCTTTATACCCATAGTTGGTTGTTGGAAAATTGCCCATCATCTTCTGACCGAAAATGCCAAAATTTGGGGTGGAACTCAGGTTTTGGCGTGAACCGCGCTTGCGTGTCATTCCTCTGGTAGGCACGACGGGCCAGCATGGTTGCACTATCCAACCGCCACTGCATGCGGGAAAACGACCATGGGAATCTTTGATAGAACTGTAGGGCGCGACAATAATGTGATGGCTATCCAGCAATGCAGCAACCAAGGGGACTCCAGGACTGAAGTAAAACAAACTCAAGATCCGGAGGAGACGCCACCAGGAAAGAGGAAAGGGCATGTCCGTATCAGGTTCGGGGGCATTGTGGGTAGACCATCTCTACTCGAGGGTTGTCGGGTTGGCTTTGACTGGAAAGAAAATGCGTCCTGTTTCATCTGCAATCTTTGTCACCTGACAAACCGAATAAAAATCGTCATGGATGGTCTACCATCTTGTTGCGGGAACCGACACAACGAGGAAGTTGACGGTACCATTTACTCCATTGATTCGTTGACATATAGCTCCGAGGAAAACCACAACAAGAATGAATATGACAGTATGGTCGCCAGGGATCCCAACGAAGCCACGATGGAGTGCCGGGTGGATCCCCAAGAAGACATCGTGTTCATGTCGAATGACGGTATTGACGTGTATTGCGCTTCCGATGATCATGGCATTGGCAAGCATGGAATGACATATGGGGATCGATGGCACAGCTACGATGAATGTCAGATGGAAGGAGCGGACAGTGTCGAGGACCAATCATTGAAGTTTAATGAGTTGCATCTAGGAAGACACTGGTCGTGGTGATGAATGGGAGTGAATGTCATTGACTCAAACTACTAGAAACAGTCGGTGGAGATTGAATCGAATCTCCTATTTCGACGGCGACTGCTGTTCTAAAGCGACAACTTGCATTTGACCTTGAGGGTTGATTGGGAACCTGCACAGAGTTGCGACAAAACGTTGGTGCGGATGTACGAGCTATGTTATGCGGTACCGGAAGGATGGCTCGAGTACGGTGACGCTATAGACAAATCACGGATTATACAAATCTCTGTATCTTGTTTGCACTAGATAGATGTTGTTTTTGTCAGGACCTATGATACCAACTGCAAGACATCAAGTCCAACCATTGCAACGGCAGACAGACGAGCCGTTTCAAGGCACGGTACTGGTGGGGTCGATGGAAGTCCACATTTCCATCAAAGGTGTGTCCCAGTTTTTTGCTGTCCTTTTCGACAACCCAAGCCGCTTCGTCATGGTCCAACCTTCTTTCGTTACGCATGACACCGTTTGGAGAGGGAACTACGAGAAGCAGGCGTGGGAGCGATGGTGGGCTTTCAGGTAGTCCCGTGTATTGGCTGAGCAGGAAGCTGATGAATTCTCAGGTTTCGGTCGGAGCCATCCTCTCGAAGTACGAACCCACAATCTGGTCATGTCAGTTCTATGATGGTGGTAATGGCATACCGGTATGAGTAGATGGCGGCGTGGCGCACAAGTGACGAAAGCGCACTGTGGAACGGATGAAGGCCCAAGGGGAGCCCTTGCAAATGTCGCCAAAGCGGTACTACCTTGTATGCATAGCTACAAAGCTCTGCTATGCTTTGACAAGGCATCGCTCTTCAGTTGCTTTTCAACCAAGGAATGAGATTGCGGTAGCGGTACACCCACGAGGTTTCAATAGGGGACCTCGCTCCGTCGTCATCCATTTGTGCGCAGTAGCTACCGGTAACGTTCAACGCTCTGGCGACAAGTCATTCAGCGATTATTCGATAATGTACTAGAATAAGGAGGGTAATGAGCCAACGAAAATTTACACGAAATTCTGAGAAACAGAAACATCGACCATGGCCTACCTTTTTGCAGTTACCCCAACCGGTAACACCATCCAACCAGTAATAGAAAACGTTAGTAATAGTATTGGTGATGGCCGATGAGTCTTCTTAATAGTCGCGTAGTGCTTCTTCCTTCTGAAAATCGTTATCGGAGTGTAGTGAGGCAGTCGTCGCACTTCGCCGAACAGCAACATGCTGTTGTAAAAGTGTGGATAGAGCATCTTGTGGCTTACCGGAGAGGGACAACACTAGTGCAATCTCTTCTTCAATACCATCATGAGCGGCAGGGAGGATAAGCAAAGCCAAATTGACAGGGCTGCAGCCCTTGTTTCCATTAGCAAAGGAGCCATAAAAATAAAGGAAGCAATGAAGATGGTTGGATTCGCGACACCTGATAGAAACAAGATGACCTTCTACCAGCAAGTGCGACGTACCTCATCTAAGGTGGTTGTGTCTGTTGGTAGTGCCATTGGTGCTGTTCAGCCACCAAGCAGTGTCAATGTAGGAGCAGGTTCCTCGCAAACATCGAGTCTGACCGGAACAGCGGCAGCATCCAAAAATGATTCCAGTCCATCTGTTGCCACTGTTACTGTTGATACAGATGTCTCACCACTTTCAGAAGATGCATCAAAGGAAGAGGATAACAAGTCAACAAGGCGCACAAGCAAAGAACTGCAGAGACAAAATGCAAAACAGATACAACTCACCAAGAGGGACAAGTCAGCAATGAAGGCGGCAACAACTCTCATTGCCAGGAATAAAGATCTGCCAAAGGATCATCCAAAGAAGAGAACAATTCAAGAGATTGTGGATGGCTGCAATAAGAGGCTGAAAAGTAACATCTCCGCGAAAACAGCAGCACGATACGTGAGGCAAGGATTGATTGGTGTGTCGCCTCTGAAGAGAGGTCCGGTGGGAGACTTTCCTCCCCAAATTTATGCTGCTTTGAAAGGAGCTTTTGTCACTTATCTCAAATTGGAACAAGCCGGAAGCAAGAAGCAGTCGACACTTAAGAAGATTGGACAGCTGTTGAACAAGACGGTCAACACCATGGGCTTCAATAAAACAAGAGATGACCTGGCCCGTAAGTTGAAGAAAGACACTGCAGACCAATTCGAAACTGGAAAGGTAAACGTGCAAGAAGCTCGAAGGTCGCAGTGGACAACTTACTATCACCTTGACTTTTGGTTTGATACTTTCAAGCAACAGTGTCTTGATCTTGGATTTGCACGAGAGAGAACAGAAGCTGATCCACAAGACATTGGCGAGTTGGTGTTCTTCGCTGGTCAAACAGATAGAATTATCAACTTGGATGAGACGGATGGATCGCTTGATGACACAACAGGCCAAAGAGGTGGACGTCCTCCTATTACATTCTACTCACCAGAGATCCGGGGAGGAGCCACAGCAGTCAATAAGAGTGGGTACTCATGTACTATCATTTGTGGAAGCAGCGCTGCAGGTGATCCGCTCCCTCCACACTTCCAGTTGAAGACATTGGCACAAACAACAGAAGGTCAGCGAATGTCCATTGACTGGTTCAAGCATTGCAAGGACGTCCTTGGCAAGTTTGGTCATAAGGAAAGAAGAACCTTTCCTTGTACATTTGGAATGAATGAGAAGGCAGGAATGAACGCTATTGAGTTGGACAAATACATAAAGGGAAGCATCCTTCCATTGTTTCCTGACTGTGAAGACGTACCAGGTAAAAGAGTTCTTGCAAAGCTTGACAGCGGTCCAGGGAGAATGAATGTTGAGATGCTTGCTGACTTGCGCTTGATTGGAGTTTATGTGGTTCCTGGAGTGCCAAACACAACTGGGGCAACACAGGAGACTGATCAGAACTATGGAGTCTACAAGACTTCATATCGCGACAACCTCAGAGTCTTTTCTCAAGCGAGGTTTGACAAGGACTTGTCAATGCAGATCACCGATCTTCCTCTGCTTGTGTTTGGTGGGAGCGATCCAGCAACAGATGTTCTGCTTCGTGATGCTTTCAGTAATGCCTTCAATTGCCAGTCGAATCTCAACTGCTGGAAGAAAGTTGGAGCCGTTCCTCTAACAAGAGCTGCTCTTCAACATGCTAATGTCCGCTTTGAAGTTCCAGTTGGAGGCGCTGCAGCTGCAGCCGGACCAGAAGCCGAGGAACAGGAAGAAGTGCGTCGTTTGAAGCAGTTAGAAACTCTCAACAGAATGTACTGCGACGTCTTGACTTCTCATGGCATGGAAGGCACAAACATGAGAAAGGATGCCCCCAAAAGATCCACTTATGTAGCAGTGATAACAGCCAACTCCAAGGAACGTCAAGAGGTCATCAAGAAGGCAAAAACTGCCGGCCAGATGTTCTATGCAACAGGTGGCAATCATCTCAACAGTGATGATTTCTTCAAAGCCAGGAAGCTCGCGGAACAAGATGCCATGATAAAGAAACTCAAAGATGAGAAGGAGGCCAAAGTGGACGCTGCCAAACTGCAAGAGCAAGCAGAAGAGATTCTCTCTCGTCGTGGTAATCTCACTCAAGAAACAGAGCGATCCTTCGTTTGTTCCGAACTGAAAACCCTTCTCAAATGGAAGAAAGTTTCCCCAATTCCAAGTCGCAAAGTTGACATGATTGCCGCGTATTACACCAATCCGTCGCCGCCTCCCACTGTTGCGTGGACCGATAGTCAAGAGGCTGAGCTTCAACAGCTGTTGTCCGGAAAGGTTGACATCAAAGACACTGAATTGGGAGTTGCCACCAACAGAATGGCAAAGGCTGTCACCAACAATGTGGCAAATTTGGATGCTCAAACAAGGGCTGCACTCAAAGCCGCCATTCAGGCCTCTGAATATGGTGAACCTACTACTCCTGCACAAGTTCCTGGGCCTTCGGAGCAGCCGTAATGTGTTCGAAACAGCGGCTTTCTGTCATCGTGGAGGCGTTTTTCTTTGTTGTTTTCGTTGGATTGTGTTCAGTCAGGAGAATGTGGGATTCGCGAACGATAGTTGTGAGTCGCTCATAACTCTCCTCGCGCGAGTCACCAATCCGTTAGGACTCATTTAAACTAACTCACTAGATCTTTCTTTAAGGTTTTTACAACGGTCGGTCGGAGGCGAGTTGGAGGCCTCGCCGACGCGTAGCGAACTGGTACTAGTCTACGTGTAAATTCCTCAATTGGCCTTATACTAGTATGTGCTCGCGTTTCAGACTTGGATACGGTACGTTATCCAGAAAGAGATCCTTCCGCGGCTCCTCCATTGAATGATGAATCGAATCATTGTTGTGTACCAGGCAGTCTCTTTCCTGCCTTCTGCACCGACACAGTGCCGGTGGCTCAAAAGTTTTGACGATAATGTTGAACGCCCTTCTAACCTTTCTGTTGTTTGCCGTGGCCCTTCGTGGGGCTGCAGCGAGGCGTCTCGGTGCCAATGAGGACCCTCGCGAAGCCATAGCGAGCATAGCGAACGGGGATGATGCTCTGCCAGGAGAGTTCCCTTTCTTTGCCTTAATCTGCACGGACAGGAGTGACCCAGGTTCCTGTGGTTGTGGAGGATCCTTGATTGCACCCAACCGGTAAGCCACGATAGATTATCACAACTTACGTGCAAACTGTGCCTCATGTCTAGCAATGCTTGATGTTACTTCTGACGCTCTCCTCTCCGATTTCCATTTCATAAAGGTTTTGACGGCTGGTAAGCGCGCGAAAGCATTTTCGCCAATCGACATGTTCCCTCCCACCCTCACGCCATCGGCCGTCATTTCCAGCTCATTGCATGTTCGAAGTAAATCAAACAACCGGCGCAGTCGTGAGAGATGTCACGTGCGATATTGCAAGAATTGGCGCCACTACTTCGAGAACTGACGGTACACAAGTCAACGTTATTCGGGGTTGTATGCACCCGTACGTGATCACCATTACAGGACAAGGCTTCCTTTGGATGAAGAATCACTAATGCGTTCGTGCTTTCCCGCTGCAGAGATTGGGACGGGCGTGTCGGAAGAGGCAATGACGTAGCGGTTCTACACTTGGACTCCAATTTGTTGACTCCGGCGTTGGCTTCTCTCAACATGGACACTGGCATTGCACTCTCCGCTGTACGAGCGATTGGCTTTGGTAGGACTGAAGCTGGACGACTCTCAAACACACTACAAAAAGCTGACCTTGACGTAACGACGGATTGCCAGGCTCCACCCGATGTCTTTTGCGCCAGAGTTGATGCTGGTATTGCCACGTGCCACGTGCGGCGTGAGTGTGTTGGACGACGTGTTTGCTCGCTTTGTTACTGTGTTTGCTTTGAATCCATCCAATCTGACCTTGACAGGACACAACCTCTTTTTGCAATGCCAGGGAGGCAAGCTTCTGTGAGGAAACATCACGTTTCAGTGCACCCCATCAGCAACGAGCCTTCGGAAACTCATCTGGTTGCTCCCTTGACTTCAGACTCTGGTGGTCCGCATCTCTCGACCGATGACACGTCATTGCAAGGTAAAGTCGCCGCTCAGCACAGCCAACGTCGTGGGAATTGACATCTCAATAAGAACTCAAAGAGCTGCCTATCTTGCCCCCAAACGCTTATTATGCAGTTGGCATAACCTCATATGGCTTCGGCAAGTGCCCAGATGACCCCAACAGGCGCAGTGGTCAAGTGAATGTTGCATTCCACCACGCCTATATCCAAGGTGAAATTGCAACCAACCCTGGAGTGTGCACGACAAGAGTGATACAGCCAAGCAGCACTCCATCCAGTAATCCAAGCTCTTCACCCAGTGTGCTGAGTTCCTCGCCATCTCTCGCTCCCAGCCATGGACCATGTGAGAGTCCCAAAGAACCCAGTTCATCTCCGAGTGTTAGTGTCGCCATCTCTTCTTCCCAGCCAAGAACCCAGCGTCCGCCCAAGCAATTCACCAATTGAGGCGCCCAGCAGCCCGCCGTTTGAGACAATTTCTGCTTTCCCTGTGTTGGTGGGCATTGGCGTTGGAGCGGTTATGGCTGTAAAGGGCTTTACATTGGGTGCAATCACTGGTGGTGTTTTGTGCGATGAGGTGTTTTGTTGAAACCAGAGCACGCAATGATTGATTTCTGTTTGCAGATAGTAAGCTAGCTAGCTAGTAGATGTGAGAATAGTGGTACAAGCAACCTGGGTGATCGACCTGGGCCTTCGTGGATGTTTGCTCATAGGGCTTTCGTCACACGAGGGGTTTCATCCTGGTTGCTGCCACGAGCCTTCCGAGTGCACACCTCCATTGACAGCTACTCTGAGTAGTACACCAGCGAAGTAACTAGCTAGGTTTTCATTTAGTATGTAGTGGTTATAAGGTTCTAGTAGAATGAATTAAAAGCTGTATGATAGTACGTAAAAAGGATCAAAATGGGTTGGCTGGCTGCTGAAAGGACCGAATAGCAGCACAGCCTTCCTCCTGACTTGAGACGGGGTAAAATTGACAAGACAGGAGGAGGTTGTAAAATGCAAAGGTAAACTTGAAAGAAAATGGTTCAAAAGGAGTGAATCCAAAAGTAGGGCGCTCTTCTTCTTGTGTCTTTATGCCACCAACATCCATTCGTTGGAGTTGTGGCATCGTCTGACAAAGCGAAGAGTGCGATCGCAAAGGCGACCAAAAACGTTAGCGTGCGGCACTTCCAAAAGAAAACGAAGTGTCGAGCGCACAGTGGGGCAAAAATCATCTTCTTCGGCACAGGGTGAAGTCGATGTGTACTCCAAGAGAATGTCATCGGGCAGCGCCATCAACCTGTCCATACCAGGGATGGCAGCAAAGGCAAAAGGCTCGATGACAATCTCGTTGGACTTGGCAGTGTGAATCACTGTCAGTTTGGATGCAGGATGTTCTTCTTCGGTCGACGACCAAAGACGGGCATTGCGAAGGATCATGTGGGGTCCAGCCACTGCCGAAGATGCCTTGGCGAGAAAGACTTGGCCGGTGGCGAGGTGAATGGCCAAACCACGACCGATGGGGCACTGAAAGCCACTATCGTTCATGGAGGAAATGGCACAGGTCTTGAGTCTCATCTCGATAGAGTCAGTCTCTTCCTCGGCAATATCCGCCAACAAGTGCAAGAGCCAGTTGGAGATCTTTTGAGAATGACCTTCCTCATCGGCAAAGCCTCCCACGATGTTGATCTCCATCGTGATGGCCTCCTTGCTGCTGTGATGGAGCTTGTGTTCTTGGATCATGGCGCGGATACACGTCTCGTACTGATCACTATCAATGTGAGTCAATGAAGTCATGGCAGGCTTGTCTCCAACACTGCGAAGGGCCAGGATGTGGCACGTGGTGGCTCGATCCGAGACGAGGATATCGCATTGCGATGCCAAGGCATGAGCCACTTCACCTTGATGAACATAGAGCAACTTTTCGGAAGAAGCTTTGTGGAATTGGACTGGATCCACTGCAAGAAGTTCATCGCGGGAGTCACGAAGTTCCGGGACAGAGGGGAGAAATTCATCGACGGGGGTATCCGACTGTGCAGCGGGAAGGAAGAGCACCTTTTCTGGTTGCTGCTGCTGTTCACAGCTGCAAAAGCTATAGCTGTTGTCCATGCTGCTGCTGCTGCTACTACTACTCGCTGACGAAAGATCCAAGCCACTATCATCACTCGCAAGCTTCAAGGCAGTCTGGCGGTAGGCTACCACAGAAGATGGAGAACATCCATGGCAAAAGTCGCTCTCGTGCAAGAGCGGCTTGGAGCCATTATCCAGGCTGACCAAGGTACCGCATGAGTCGGAGGGGTGGATCGTAGCAAGCACCATGGTCAAGCAAAAAAAGAAGACAATTGAAAAGTTGTGAGCATTTTACTCTTGATTACAGCACAGGAGAGGAAGAGCCAACATCTTCTTCGAATGCCGGAAGCACTTGGCCATTGTAGAATTCCGGCAAAGTAGTTCCGGTACGATTTTCTATATTCTGTTGAAGTTTTACGAGTTGTAAAAAAGCTTTCTTTAAGAGAGGAGGGACCGAAGAAAGTTGGGAGGGAACTCTGTCCTAATCCCTTTAACAAGTTCCTCCACACCTTTGCTATGAGAATTGTGCAGCAGCTGTTCTCAGAAAAAGAACCCATTGCGATTCGAACAGAACGCGGTTTTGAGCCAGCTCACCCAGCTCATTTCTGAAACTAACCGTTGCGGAATCGACAGTTGTATTGAGGTAGCTTAGGTAAATGTAGGGTTTAAGTTATTGTTTACTCCAAATATTTCTATTGAAAAATATATTTACCGCATCTACCGTAATTACTTCCAGCATCCGTTTGTGACGCAACGACAAGCTCCGGAGGCTCACCTTTTTGTGGTGACGAGTATCCTACGACACGCAAACCAACGGCTCTCGAATCCACAAGTAGCGGAAGATGGGAAGCAGCTCACAAGATCTCATAGCGCTCGTCGTATGATTTATTGCTGGCATCGGCTTGCCTCATAGGTTTGCCAGTGAAGCAGTACTGTACGACTGGTATCGAGCAGCTTGGCTTCAGGCTCCAGCGTGGCGCTTCGCCACGTGGGTTGCACGATGGCACCATTCCGAAAGACCGGAAGGTAGCTGGCAGCTGACAACTCCACTGAATAAAATTAATACTCCACTACTCAGGGCAGTACCGGTAGCGCCAGCTTCGGCGGGAACTACTGGGAGTGGCTATCGTAAAGAGGGGAGAATGGTGGAAAGCTTCGGGAAGATCCGAAGATTCACAAATGAGCCTTAGGTATCTTTCAGAAGGAGCCAGCTACAGCCACCGGTAGATCTTTGCGTTGGGTTTGCTGCCGTAATAGAGAGCTAGCTAGTAGCAGAGGTTGCAAGCTAGCCCCTTCAAAGATCTCCCTCCAAGGATGCACAGCCTCCACAGGATAAGCGGCTTCGAGGGCTGTTGGGCGGATTTGACGAGGCTTGAAAGGCCCATTTGGATGGCCAGTGAATGATTCAATCATCCAACCAAAACCCACCACCAAAGATACCAAAGATCCAAATAACACTTGACTCCGGAATCAGCTCTCGTTGCTCCTTGATGCTCGCTGCGTGTATGCGAGACAATGTGTTGCCTCGAGAGTTGTGATGTTTTAGCTCTCTGTTGGATCGGCGATGACTGTTTGCCTCTAACACTCTGAAAAGCAGCTCGACCTCTGAACATGCGGAGTCTAGAAACGCCCGAGGAAGATAGAACAGAAGCAGATATCCGTTTTGTCCTCCTAGTAATTTTAGCTAACGGTACATTCAACTCGTCTTTACCAGTTTGGAAGTCATCATGGCATCATGGCGTGCTTGAAGGCAGCGGGGGTACCGGTACCGGTTTGCTTCTTCATAGAACTCGTACGTCACATACACCGCGGCAAAGACCGGTTCAGGAACTAAAACTGATAGCATCCATCGTTTCAGGATGCCGGCAGCGAGGAAAGTCGTTCGTTCGTTGATTGAGACTGGATCTTGGCTCGGTACCGGTAGCTGAGTCGGAGATAGTAGCCTACCGGTACATGTAATAATCAGACGAGATCAAAAAGTCCTCGCTGAAGGAAGTCGTCTGGTCAACGTTGGGATGTGCTGTTCCTGTGGGGCTTCGTTCTCGAAAGAACTGCTAAGCCAGTGGCTTAGTATCGTTGCTCGATGCTGGACATGTCCCGTACCGTAGTACAGGCTCTTACGTTCCACGGTGGCACCACCCCTCGCACCATTTCTTCAATTCCACCCGATGGTCTTCGTTGTACCGGTACCATACCGGGAGACAAGCTCTCTCAGCCCATTACTAAGACAATGCAGATAACTTCATGGTGCCATCGACTGACTTCCTTTTGTCCCAAGAGTCGAGTGAACGCCTACCCAAGTCCTGGTCGCCTCACTTTTAAGATCTTAACCGTTGTTTCGAAGAATTCCGTTAGAACAAACCTGTGATGAAAACGAAATCCACGACTGGAGCCGAAACTCCCAAGGTGAGGCAGATACATGTACACGGATACCGGTGTGCATGTATGTGTGTAGGACGACAAAAGAGAGCGAAACACCGCAAGAACACTCCTGCCGCCAGCAACGTAAAGAGATGGCAATGTCAACTATGCAATTGAACCCCGTGAGCGTGCGGGTGGACACCGAGGACGATGAGCTGTCAGAGATGTCATTATCCTTTGTTGATTTTGAATTTCCCATTGAAAGGATGATACCCACACTGTTCCCGTATCACGCTTCCGCAGGTGGAAGCCTTCCTCCTAGCTCTGGTTCTGTGACCACAGCATCAAGGACAACCATGAGTGGTATTGGTGGGTGCAAAAGCGATTCCAAGAGAGGAGATGGGAGAGGTTCCCACAAGGCTCTTCCGGTGGTCCGGGAAGCCGAGCCGCTCGATGGCTTGGCAAAGTTAGAGCAACAGATGAAAGCATGCGACAATCAGCACCGGCGCCGGATGGAAGAGCTCCAAAGACAACTTGATCTTCTCAAGAAGCAAAAGGAGGACTCAAGCCTTCAAGTTCCTCAGGAGCTGGTTTTGCCGCAAGACTGGAGAAAGCATCGCAGCTGGGAAGCATTCCCTATTCTAGAAGTGGACGAGAGCCAGTTGCACTGGCAGATAAGTTTTCTGGCGACAAATCCATTTCCATCCCGAACGATAGGAATCTGTCATCAATGGCACAAGGAGGCTTCAGATTCTGAGGAGTTTTGCTCGAGCGTTTTGCTGAATGGAGGGATTGAGGCTCTCCTGGATGCCATGGCAGCCCAAAAGGATGTTCCTGGGGTGCAGGAAGCTGCCTGCAAGGTTCTTGGAGTGTTGGTATACAATCGAGAAAGCCACAAAGAGTGGTTGGCAGAATCGGAGGGACTTGCCGCCATTCTGGGAGCCATGCATCTTCACCGCACTGACGTCGGCGTCCAGGAAGCCGCGTGTGGCGCTCTCCACAACTTTGTCTTTGGTCACGAGCCCAGTCAGCTGTTGGCGGCCCAATCCGGAGCCATCACTGCAGTTGTGAATGCCATGGATGCCCATCGTTCCAACCCTGGCGTTCAGGAACTTGGTTGTGCGGCTCTGGCAAACATTGCTTGTCATACCAATCCTGACATCCTCCGGTCGATTGTCCACCAGGGTGGCTTGGGAACTGTTCTGTCTGCCATGGAAGAACATGTACAGGACGATGGAGTACAAGAGTCGGCATGTGCCGCGCTGAGTAATTTGATATATCATGACTCTTCCCGTGAAGAGGTCATGGCTGGCATCCAGTACAAAGAGATATCAGCAGTTCTGGGCGCGATGAATCACCATGCATCCAATGTGGGGGTACAGGGACAAGCGTGCAGGGCCGTTCTTGCCCTCGCCTACAATCATGACGGCAACAAGGTATTTCTCGCCGAGAATGGAGCCCTGGCAGCGGTTTGTCAGGCCTTGAAACGGCACCCTTCCGACCTTGAGCTGCAGCAGGCAGCTGTGGATGCCCTTGCCGTTATTGCCCGTGACATTGACTTCCACAAGACCTTGATTGCCGAAGCTGACGGCATCATGGCTATTTTGGCTTCTCTGAGCAACAAGAGTCATTCCGCTGATCCAGGGCATGTGCAATGCTGCCTAAAGGCACTTGGTATTCTTGCCTTACACCACCCAAACAATCAACGACTCGTCGCGCTATCGGGAGGCATCCCCGCTGTCGTCGCAGCCATGAACGACCATGTGAAACAATCATGCGTGCAACTGCACGGCTGCCGTTTGCTAGAGCGCTTGACGGACTGTCCCGACAACAGGCTGGCCTTTACAAACTCGAGAGGCTTGGATACGGTCATCAAGGCGAGGCTGGACTTCCCCAACAATCACACTCTGCACGAGGCTGGGTGTGGTGTGATGCGAAACCTGATGCCGCGATATGGTCAAAGCATGAGAAAGGCGTTGAACAGAGCCGTGATGGGCGATGACTTTTGGCAGCATATGGATGACAGTTGGACGCAGCCGATCGGTGGCGGAAAGCCACCAGAAAAGGCTGACTGCACTTATGGCTTTATTCCCTCGTCTCGATCCATAGATGTTAAAAATCCACCAAGCAAGGCCCCTGATGTAGTACCGGTACTATCGGAGCACATAAATGGAGTGCCCGATCGAGTGGACGCTGGTACTGGAGCTGTTGCTGTTTCGAAGGAAGCATTGCCCGTGGTGAACGATTTGGATGCGCGTCTTGACGTCGACCTTCCAACCACTTTTCAAAGAATTCCGCAGAAGAAAGATTTTACCAAACCTGACATCAACGGTACTCTCATCACCAATCTTGGGTGCATACCGGTATGCACGTCTCGAGTACACAGGTACATGTATGTACTGGTGGCTCCGAACTCCTCCACAAACAGTAACCGGGAAAAATATCCTAATGCGCAAACTAAATAAATGACATCGTCGATGAACACCATCACCTTTCTCATCGCACTGGCCATCAAACCTGATGCCGATGACAGGAAAGTAAGGGAAACAATGGCTCAACTCGCAAACAGCGTCCGTGCGAAGCCTGGTGCCCTCTTCTACCAATCATTCCAACGCGAGGAAGGCAAACTTGAATTTATTGAAACCTTTGCCGACTCGGATGCGGCACTTTCCACCTGAAGAATCAAGATGAAAAGATTGCTGCGATTTGGTGCACTATGATTGAACTGCTTGCTATTACCGTGGTTGGGCCAACAAGCGACGCTCTACGGGCTGAACTGGACGGATATCCAATCGCAACTGAGCCTGTTTGTGTCGAAACCATTAGCGGTTTCCCTCCGGCAACCAGCAAGTAGCATTTGCCTGCTGTCCGGCGGAAGTGCAGTGATTAGGTCTAAAACAGTGGTTCTTTAGACAACCATGTCTGTACCGGTAGAACGAATCGCGACAAGAAACTATCTAGAATTCAGTCACAGCCCACCTCAGTGTCCCTTTGAGTCTGTAGCATAATAGGTTTAGAGTTGCTTGTAGATGACACGAGACGCAGCCACATTGTTGTGCTTCCCTTTGGCTTCTTGACGCCAGGGTACCGTCACCGCAGCGGTGCATCACCTCCGAGTCAGCCCCCGCCCCATTTCTTCGTCTCAAGCTCGCTAGTACCGCAGTCGGAGAAGAAGCAAGACAGTTGACTTTCGATACACCTTCCTATTTGCATTACTTTTTCTTTTCTATCTATGCCGTAGCCTACACCCATTCCCGTGGGTTTCGAGCAGCGTCCAAGAACTCGGCCTCGGGGGTTCCAGCCTCTGGCTGATGATCATACAACCAGGAGGCAGTCTCTGGAAGACTCATCAAAATGCTCTCGGTTCTGCCGTTTGTTTTCAAGCCGAAAATGGTTCCACGGTCGTAGACCAGGTTGAACTCGACATATCTTCCTCGTCGAAGCTGCTGCCATTGCTTTTGTTCCTCCGTGTAGGCATCGTTCTTGTGCTTTTCAATGATGGGTCCGTATGCGGGAACCACATGGTTGGCAGCATCCTTGCAAAATTCAAAAATCTCCTCCGGATCACGGTCGTTCAAATCGTCGAAAAAGATGCCGCCCATTCCTCGTCGCTCCCCGCGATGTTGGATCAAAAAGTATTCGTCTGCCCATTTCTTGAACTTGTTGTAGTATTCTGGGTCATGGCGATCACAAACTTCCTTGTAGGTTCCATGGAAGTGTTTCATGTCGTCTTCATCAATGTAGGAGGGCGTAATGTCGGTTCCACCACCAAACCACCAATGCTCACCTCCCTCGGTTTCAAAGTATCGATAGTTGAAATGCATGGTGGGGCAATGAGGGTTGTGAGGGTGCATGACACAGGACAATCCGCAAGCAAAAAAGGGAACCTCTTCTCCATTGTTGCTTCGGGTAGCACCTCGCTCGGTGGCTGCCTTGAGAGCTTCCTGTGGCATGGTTCCATGGACAACGGACAGATTCACACCGGCCTTTTCCCAAACCTTGCCATTGGCTAGCACTCGCGACTTGCCTCCACCTCCCGTGTTGCGCTCCCAGGCGTCTTCGCGAAATTTGGCACCTCCATCAATCTCTTCAATGGCCTTGGTAATGGAAATCTGAGCTTCACGGAGCATTTGTTCCATCTTGACTCGCATGGATCCATCGCGTTCCGCAAGGGTATCCTCCTCGGATGGCAGATTGTCGTTCACAATTTTCTGTCGGCAGAAACAAGGAGGTAGAATGAACAGACAGATTGAGCACAGCGATCTTTTGCATCAAAACAGAATGCTTTTTGTTTCATTCCAATGTAATCAATCTTACCTGAACGGACATGGCTTCCTCGGTGGCAGGTTTCGTTGCCATCATGGTGCTGAGAGCAAGGCGGTTCAGAGGCATCGGTTGAAAGCCGGCCACTACGGGGATCAAACATAGCAAAGAGAGCCTCATCTTGGACGACAGGATACTTGGAATTGATTTGTCAATTTTGCTTGGCTGCTGACCTGTCAGTCAATAGTGTGAGCGTAAGGTTTGCCATCGGCAGCATCCTTTCCTGAAGATTTGCGTAACTGGTTGGATGATGCAAGTGGGAAGCAACCCGAATTGTTGAATTGGAAAGATACACACGATGAAGAGATATCAAACAATTCACTCAGTTGCTACGACGATGACGATGATGATGAGCGGAAGCAAGCTCCTTGTGTGGACCGAATTCATCAGCAGTAGTTGCAAAAACCGAATTGTTGAAAGCCCATTTTCAAAGATTTTGTGAGGGCGAAGTTTTGAGTTCGCGTATGATAGATGTTCGCATCATTGCCGGGGTCCACGTGGCTCGTCCTCCCACGCTCCAAAGCGTGGGAGCAATCGTGGGCCTCGCTGCCCTCCCAAGGCACTCAACTTTCGCACTAGCTAGACTACGCCAGCTACCGTACTCAGAGTAGCCACTGCGAGGTGGGACCAGTCTGTTGGGGCAGATACAACCTACGGTACCAGGTAGCATTATGGCGGCACCAGGGACAAATGGACTACCGGGACGATTGACCTACTCTACTTTGGTACCGTCGCTCAGGTTTCATGCCCTGAAAGAGTGGCGCCCTTGCGGATACCGGTACGATTGGTTCACTGGAAAACGGACGCAAAGGTTATGTGGCCTCGCGGACCGCGTTTACGAAATTTTGGGGGCTGAGACTCCAAATCTTTTCTGTGACGGCCTCTGCTTTACTACCAGTATTTCATTCGCTGGCGAGCTAGGTTTATCTTTTAAAAAGGAAGCAGCAATGGAACGTATTTGACGTTTCTACTAAGGCACATGAATACCGAAGGTGCGGTATCGGTAGAAGCAGGGTATCTCTCGTTGGATTTTATATAATGGAAGTGTATAGGATCTGAACTGGTTGCATATTGTTGGATTTGCTTTCTCCGTAGCGTAGCAAGACGAAGAAGAAAGATAAAACACCGTGTACATCGAACAATACTGACTGCCACCAGGCAACAAAACTGGGAAACAAAACTGGGCCGAAACCTCACAGACTAGCAGCTGGATTTAGCTTCGTTGCGGCGGCAATGGCAAGTTTTCACCAGCACCGTATTTGCTTGAGAAAATCCATAAAATTCTTGCCCAAACAAAGTTGTTGTGTCTTGTTGCTGCTGTTGCTTGCATCCCACTCGGTTGGATTGGATATCCACAACAACAAAACTCCCAACGTCTTTTAAAAGCACATCACCCCCTCCACGTGTGTAACTAGACTGGAATTTTGGCCCAGATCCGTTCGTGAACGTAGTAAATGGCAATTTTGAGGATTGCTTCAAAGAATCCAATTTGAAATGCGACTCCGGCATCTCCAATGACAACCCATGCAATAACGACGGTGGTCATGGTGGCAACGAATCGCCATGTGATTCCCTTGAGGATGCTGCGTGTGTGCGACTCGGTAGGCGTGGAAGGTATTTCGGCCATGGTCTGATAATTGGATCCACCTTCCTCCATGGTGCCGTGTTGGTTGTTGTTGTTGTTGTTGTTGTTGTTGTTATTTTTGGAGGGACTTCGGTGGTTCATGACGATGATGATGAGGATGAAGTGAAGAGAGGAAAGGGTGGTCAGCTGTTGAGTGCTTGTGGTTTGTTGTTTGGCGAGGTTAAGACCAATTAATTGCCAACAGGTCAACTGTGCGTCTGGACACGTCATTGGTTTGACCCAAACTGCTGCCTTTGCTTTAGAAAGCCGAGGCAGAGCCTGCTACTCGATGAGGCTCACGGTACTTCTTTGTCGTCTGTGGTCAACAAGGACCATGACGGCAGGAAGTGACAACATTCACCGACGGGGGACTCCTTTGAAGAAAGCTCGAACGAACTCTGGTAGACTAGTGTCCTCTGATTTGGAAAACACTTCCATCATCATGTCCAGACTCCATGGCTCCAATGCTGCCCCTACAGCAAGTAGTGGTGACAAACCACGGCGAGTGTACTATTCGGTCGGTCTGTTGTGTGCCTCCTTTACCTTTTGCCTTGTGATGGGCATGGAACAATTGAGAGGTATCCTTGGTCGATTGAACAGTGGCAATTCACTGGGGAGAACTGCCTCTTATTTTGCTTCTCATTCTACTACAACTGATAGTAGTTACCACCCTGGTTGTCAATCCTGGCCGGGCATCATGTCGCCTTTGCAAGTGGAACAAGAACTCTTGACACCACAAGATGACGAAGAAGAAGAAAAGGCACCACCCAGTGGACTGGTCATATCCATGCTGCTAGGAGATCACATGTTGCCTTACATTTGCCATTTCTTTCCATCCCAATTGGCTCATTTGATTGTACCACAAGGCTTGGATGTCCTATTGGTGATTCCCAAACCCAAAAAAAACACGACAACCACCATTACCATGAGAGCCTTGCAAAAATGTCTCAATTTGGTTCCTCTACCCACTGACGATGACGATACGGACGACGGCTATGTCTATCAAGATTGGCAAAATCTCGATGGATCCACCATGACCACATGGGAACATCGAGCGCCGTCTTTTTCCTTTACCACGCGTATCTTTTTAGCGGAAACGGACCTCCAACTACCACCCTACGTACAAGCCAATCGATCCGCCTATTTGGATGACACCAGTGACACCCCCATTGCCATTTCCCCCAAAAGTTGTCAAGCACCCTTAACGTATGTACAAGGGACGCGATGGTACATTTACGAAATGCTTCATTTGCAAATACTGCAACAGTACGACTACTTTTTCAAAGTCGATTCCGACGTGGTATTTACCAAAACAATACCGATCCAACTCACCCATGACATGACGGTACGAGGAGCCGTCTTTGCTCATTTTGCAAAGTATCCCGATCGCGTCCAAACGCCCTGTGCGGATACCGTGGCTGCGGCGGTGCGGGCGTTTAGCCGGCAATCGGCGCATCTTCTTGTTGATGGATCCAACAATAACAACAACTCTACCAAGACGTGGAATGGCCACTACTGCAGTGGCGACCAACATCCCTTACTGACGGTGGATTCAGATCGCTACTACAGCAATTTCATTATCGGTCGAACAGACTACTTTACATCCCCGGGGCCACTACAGTTGGGCAAATTTCTATCTCACGAATGGACCCAAGGATTCTTTCGCCATCGATGGGGCGATCAAGCCTATTGGCATTTTGCCCTGGGACTCTTTCTCCACAATTTCGAAGATGCCGTAGTCGATTACACCGAATTCCGATGCGCGCCCGAACCCAATTGTTGGATGTCGAGTCAAGATGGAAAACGCATCCCCGATGCCGCCAATTTGTGTCGCAACCCTTCCGGAAGCTTTTTGCATACCAAGGCATGGCAACGATTTGCCAATCGATGGAACCGATGGAGTGCCCTAGATCATTTGTCACCGCGAGATGTCAAACCCTACCGGACCACATACAAACATGATTGTCGCAATTCCACGCGGTGGAAGAGGGATTAGAAAGTTGGTTGTCGTTGGGCTGTGGCAGTCAGGTGCCAGTGCGGACAGCAAAACGGTAAAAGTCTACCGGTCATCCCAAAGGGCATCAAAGAGAACACCCAACGTCAGAATGGTGGCAAACAGCGCAATCACGGTGTAGATTGGTATGCGGTCCAGGCAATCCGCCAGTGGCTTGCATCGAGCCAGGCAGCATGTGACAATCAGCAAAATGAAAATTGCAGCCAACAGTGTTCCAAGGCAGATTTCCCAGGGTGTAAATATCTTTCCCACAAGGAGTGCTGGAAAGTAGCTCAATTCGTCCAAGGCTCCGAGCATTGTCAAGGAAATCACAGTGCCAATGCTGCTGCAGCTCAACCCCGTTGGATCCCCATGATCTTCCGACGGAGGCTGATTTTCTGGACTGCTGCTGGTGGTACCTTTCGTGGAATCATAGTTCGGCCCCTCCGATTCGCCGTCCTGAAGTCTTATCAATCTCTCCTCTTCCTGCCTTTGACGGCGCCGACGCTTGAGCCATTTCTTGACGTAAAAGAAAATGGCCAAAATCCAGCACAGAGTGGCGGCTATCGCACCCATCAAGATCTCCTGACGCTTGCTGTTTTCATCGGTAACAGTACTACTACTAGTGAGAGTGACACTTCTGGTGATGAAAAAGGCAACCAAAACGCTAGCGACAGCCAGCGACAGGAGCGTCAACAAAAAGAGAAAGGCATGAACAACACGAGCCGAAGTAGACCACTTGGAGGAAGATCCCACATAGGGCACCAGCCAAACGGCGTCGTCCAGAGTCGTTGCAGCCACCGTGACAGAGGCTCCCAACAAACCTACACCTGATACCTCGAAGCTCATCATGGTGTTGCTATGGAAGGCAGTCCGCTGTCGCCTTGGCAGGAGTGTAACCTTAACCTTCTGAACCTGGGCGAAGCTCTGTCGAAGTGGAGAGTGGTACTGTACCAGGAACGGACAGGGGGTACCGGTAGAGAGCACTACATACAGCCTGTGCATATGAACAGGAAGGATGCCCGCAGATTGAGAGCAAGGCCAGCCATTTTTTTGGCCTGAATTCAAAAACGTCCAATTTCCTGTGCAATCGAACAGGATAGCGACGCCTGTTCAATTGCACAGGAAATGGACGGCCTGTGCAATCGAACAGGATAGCGACGCCTGTTCAATTGCACAGGAAATGGACGGCCTGCCTGTTCATATGTACAGGAGGCTGTACATACCAGGAGCTCGACGTCCTGTTCAAATGCACAGGAATTGTGACATTTTTTTCTGGGTAGGCTTTTACAGTAACACATAGATCTGCCATTACATTCAGCATTACAGTCAAGCATGTCCTCTGCAAAGAATAGATGGTTGCAACTTCCTGTGTTTTCCTCTTCTCAGATAATGAAAAAGAATCCGGAGAAATGAAGTCCAAATCTCTCAGTGAAAACACAAAGCCACAACCACAAATGAATGCAAGAGCCAGATATGACAGTGGTAGTAGTGGTGGTAGTAGTAGTGAAAGGATCAGTTGTTCTTGTTCTTATGCTTATTAAGCTCCTGTGCAATTGCAAAGGCGCTTGTGCAATTGAACAGGAGGTCGGATCCTGTACAATTGCACAGGAATCCGTCGATCCTGTACAATTGCACAGGAATCGCATCGTCCTGTCAATTGCACAGGAATCACGTCGCCTGTTCAATTGCACAGGAATCGGGTCGCCTGTCAGGCCAAAATTTGACTGCAGGCTGGCTCTCTAAAAATCCTGTTCATATGCACAGGCTGTATGTAGTGCTCTCTACCCCCTGTCACCGTTGGCGGTACCAGGTACGGCGTACCATGTGGAAGCCACGTTGAGGACGTTCGTTCCTTTATTAACTAAAACAAGACGAGCTCGGCAACAGTGGTCGACGACGATACTCTTCGAAAAAAGTATATTGTGGACTAGCTAGCTAGCAAGCAAAAACCACGCACCCGCTGAGCAAGTGCGGACTATCATCCATAGCAGTGTTAGGGTCCAATACCGTACAGGCATCACCTAGTTTTGCCTCTTTTTCGCAATCCCTATTTAGTTATTTACGAGGGTGCGTACGTTGAACTGCAGGGAAGTCTAGTCGATCAACCGTACAACGACAGGATCCGAAATCTCTCCAGGGACCTGATCGTCCGTGTCTTTGGTCTCCTCGGATGCAGCCATCCGCATCTCTTCAGCTCGCACACGGTTGAAAAGATCTTGGGCTCGACGATAGCTTGCACTGATTCCAGCCTCCAGCATTTGGAAATGGTCCATCGGTGGCCAAGCCGTGGCTTCACCAAAGAAAGAATATCGTGAATCTTCCAACTCCATCAGCATCATGGACGCCTCTTTTCCAATGTTACTGTACCAGGAAGAAATCTCTGATGGTTCTTGATAACCATTCTGTTGGTTTCCAGACACAATAATTATACCATGAACCACGGTAAGCCCACAATCCAGCAGTGCGGCCAAACGAGTCAATCTTTGGTGATGAATCTCGTAGGTCTTGATGTTGTGCTGATGTCCACCGTCGTACCCGTGAGTGCAGAATGACATCCCAGCGTCTCTGAAGGGTGCCTCTGGGCCATTGAAGAAGGCCATGTTGAAATGAGTTGCCGCAGAGCTGTACGGCAAACCTTGACAGTTAAGCTGGCACCACTGAAAGCGTCGCTGGGCATCCATAGGGGAGACATAGTATCCGCAGTAGGTACATTCAAAACCATCAAAAAATGGACGATACTGGGACAGATCTTGATCGTACTTGTTCACGATCGATTCAAAGAACATCTGGTCTTCGAATGGATTTGGAAGTTCGTTCAATGGCAGCTGTGTGCAACGTTCGTCTGTCGATGCGAGCGCTTCCTGCGCTTTCTCGAGAAGGACAGCAGCCATTCTACGTTTGACGACGTTGACAAACCTTGCAACGATGACCTTCCATTCTCGGAACGGCATCTTTCTCTCGTCCGCATCAGCTCGTCTCCTCAAACTTCTCCAGAAATTTGCAATGGTGGTGGCAGCATTTCTTTCTTCTGATTTTCGGCTCAATTCCGCAACATTCGTTGCTGTGTCATCGTTGTCTGTGCTGTCACCAAACGCAAGGAAGTCCTGACACCGTGGCTTGTAACTCTTCAAAAACACGCCTCGGTCTTCGTGAAAAGACACTCTCTTGAGAATGCTCTCCACTTTGCTTGTGTCCGTGGCGATTTCTACGTCCGCACTACGTTTGGCTTGCTTTAGACGACAGAGCACCAATTGGTCGTTCCATCCTGATAGCTCAAGCATATGGTTTGTGCATTTCATCAAATCCAAGAATGTTTGGTTGCTACTACCTTTCATCAAACCACCGAAGAGAGACGGTTTCTCCCCGAGTTTGGCAAAGGCTGCTTGCAATCTATCAGAAGCTGTACACCCCAGCAGCACAGACTTGAGAATCTTGACCAGCTCGTTGATGTTTCTGCACAGTGGCAATGATGGCAAGTTGTTAAGCTCTTGTTGTGCATCGTCAGTACTCATGTTTTTGCCGGCAATAGAAAAAAGTACAGCGTTTGTACAAACAAAGACACTCAGAAGAATTGCGCGCTCGAATCGCAAGATGTCGGTTCTCTGTCCTTGCTTCGGTCGTGAAAGCAGGTGGTTGATGACAATCACACCGGCGATCGTTTCCAACTGGCGTACACATGCTGCGAAGCAATCAAAAAAGTTTTCGTCGATGGCTTTCATCACGGTCTTTTGGTAAGACAATCCAAAGCCGCGAGATCGGTTTGAACTGTCTTCTGTCACAAAGCAGTCCAAGTACATCCTCTGAGGAATCAGCCACCAGCAATGTTGCGAGTCGGAGCCACCACTGTAGCGAAGGGAGAGAACGGAGAAAAGGCCGACAGCATTGATTTCCAATAGCGCAAGCTGGTCAGCTTTGTTCAGCGTCCAAACACCCTCTCGTCTGGATGTCAGTTTGATGAGATTCTCAACTATGGAGATGGACTGAAAAATGTTGTCTGCGGCATTGTCCACGGCCCAAAGCCACATTCGAGAGAACAAATCCGCAGTCCCCTGAACAAAGATATCTGCTCTGTTGTTTGCCGATTGGGAGTCAAGCGCTTGCTTTGTTTTTGCAGATTTCTTGAGTCTCCGTTCCAGTTCCCGCAGCTTTTCGTCCAAGGTTTTGTTGGGTTTATTGCCGTCGTGGCAGATTCGCATCATCCTCCAGTACCGAATAATCTCCATCAAATCTACTAGTAGTGATGTCTTCCTTTTCTGTGAAAGCTTGAACCATCGGTAATTTTCACTCAAGTCTAAGGATTTGAGAGTGGATTGGCGCCATAGAATGTAACCGAACTCGGGGCCATCCTCCTGAACACTGTCTTCAACAACCTTGAACTTCATGCCATTGGAATGAAGCACGTAATTCGCCAACGCATCGGTAACGTGGCGGATGGTCTCGCTATGTCGCTTGTACAAGGCACCTTCTACGGCCAAATCATGGAACTTGGCAGTAATGCTCCGTCGGAGAGTCAAGATTTGCTCGAGGCAACGCAGTTGGCACTGAAGTAAATTCGCACGTTGGCGGCACAGCTTCACCTGGGACGCATGAGAGTGTTTGCATTTTTGCCCATCCTTGCATTTCAACCCAGCCGAGATCGCTTCACAAGGTTGATACTTCATGGCCCACTCCGACAAGTGCTTCTCAACTGAAAGCAGCAACGTCGCAGCCATTCGAAAGAGATGTCGAGCGAGAATCATATGAACTTGTCCGCGGTTCAGCCTTACGACGAGCTGCGGTAACGCGGACTCGACGAGGGCATGTTCGCCCTCTTCTTTTAGCACCTTCCTGAGCTTCAAGTTGGTGCAATTCGCTGTGGAGATGGTCTGCGGGTTAAACTGATAGTGTTGAAGCCCAAAGTAGGACTCGACTTGCCCCACCAAAGCTTCATCTTCTGTCTTTCCAGAGCTTGCTGTTCGACACAAAGTTTCTGCGGCTTGACTCAATGCCTCGATATGTTCCATTACGAAAAGCACTCCAGTCCAGCAGTCCCGCCGTCGTCTTCCCGATAACAAATCTTCGATCCCAGCTTGGCTTAAAATGACTAGCATGATGGCATCATGTTTTCTCATAATTGAACTGCTGCACAATTCCAAAGCGTCCCAAGGATCGCTTCTTTTGATTCTAACCCGTGCTAGTGCCACTCTCATTGCCAACTCCTCCTTGACAGAATCGCCATGTGCCTTCATCATATCTTCCAGAGACTGCAAGACATCAACAACCTTGTCGCCAGCTGCAACCACCTTGTTCGATTCCACAACAAGCTCGACGTATCGAGTCTTCAGCTCAGCAACCTTGAACCAGAGCTTACTTTGAGACGCCGTGTTTGTCTCTCCTGTAGCCAACGCTTGAAGGCGAGCGCATGCTTCCAGCAACATCCCTCGCTCTTCAAAGGTCTCAGCAGCTCGCTCGTGTTGACCGCAAGCTTCATATTCGACAACTAATAAAGAGGTGATGTCAATCTTGTTGGTGCCAATGCCCGTTTTCGTCCGGCTTTGTGAAATCGCATACACGTCGTCCCGGCCCCAAGGGGTTTGAGCAGCAAAGTGCATTGGATCTGTTTCGAGGCTAGCCAGCATGTGGATTCTCTCGGCGGGCGGGATCGACTCAAGCGCTTTGCTTATGCCAACCAAATCATTTTGCTCGTAGTATGATCGACAAGCGATCCGAGCGAGCCTTGTCATTGACGCCATGACTGATTTCCCTTTGTCGTTGTCTTTGAGATTGGTTTGAAAGATGCGAAGTGGCTCCATCTCAGCGTCAGTGGAAGGTGTACAAAGCGCTGCAAGCGCCGTGAATGATTTCTGTAGCAATGAGGCGTTATTTTCCAAGAGAACAGATGCTTGTTGCAGGTCGTCATTGGTACCTGCACAAAGGTAGTTCCTGACACTTCTAACCAAAAGTGCTCGCCTCTCGGTTTGAGCAAGGTTTTGCTCGGCTGCACAACGCTCGAAGAATTTTGCAGCGTACAAGAAATACTGTTGCTCTTTCTGGGTCACAGCAGCGTCATTTGTTCGAATGGAATGAGCGCGCTTTGCGTAGGAAATCTGAGCGTAGAGTTCAAACATTTCGGCCGCGCGAGAGACCTCTTCCTGACCTGTCTTCAAAAGGCAGAGCGCTGCCTTGTCTAGGAAGACGAGGTCCTCGGCCTCCAAAAGCTTAATGGCAATGTTGTAGAGTCGCTCTCTTCTCACCGCTCCTTGTCGGTCTCGACGCTTCATTGTGGTAGCGGCGGAGTCTTCAATCTCTAAGAAGGAGAGATAGGCCATCGCATACTCTTCCTTTTTTGTCTCTCCTGCCTTTTTGAAACACTTCGCGGCGAGTCTCAAGCGGCCCTTGGCACGATCGCCCTCAGCCTTTAGCAGGTAGTACTCGCCGCGATTTCGCCAATCCTCCTTAGCAGACATCTTGCCGAAAACCCTCACACCGGACAGGTCTCCACTCTCCTTGATGTTTGCAACCTCTACAACATGTCGTCTCCGAAAGTATTCAAACATTGGAAGACACCTGTTTGGGTCGCTTTCCGCAATGAAAACATTGACCCGTGCTCTGGTGATTGCGGTGTAGAGCTGGGAGATGCAGGTAACGCAATAGGTGAGCTGCATGCTGCCATCGCGATGCGGTTGTGACTGGCGTGGACGAACCTGTTTCAACTCCGATTCTAGTATCTTGTGTTCCTCGATGGAGAAGTCCAAGTGTCGTGTCTGGTATGCCAACAGGTTGTCCCAATCATATGTTCGCACACCAGACGACTTGACGGTAACATCTGCATAGTAGCTTGCCACGTCTTCCTCGGTATAGTTCGCCACCTTTTCCATTAAAAAAATGCAACGTTAGATTTCAAACGATTGGTTCGAGCATCGTCCCTGGACGAAGACAGAGACTCACCACTCTCCAAATGTCAGAAGCTTGGCTATCAGTGAAGAAGTCGTAGATCAAGACATCGTCAAACTCAAGACCTTTGGCCTCGACCGTCTGCAACGTGATTTGCACAACCGAAACGTAAGTTGAAACGTTCTCAGAACGTAAGGCTCCAATTCCTCGGCAATGCAGCAACTTACCGTCATCACCCAATCTTTGTCGAACTCGTCGGGAAGGGCTTGTTTTGCCTCCTCATTTCGAACAATAACGACCTGGTGTGCACCAAACTCAATGCGTTGTGTCTCCCTCTTGGAACCGTCTAACATCAAAACCAGCTCCGAAGGCGACTCTGCGATCATAATGCAAGGTTTTGGTCCACTCAGCAACCCTAGATCAGGTGGGAGGCGATCCAAGCTGTCGCTGAAGAAGAAGTACAAGAGCTCTGAGAGATGAAGAAAAAGGGTTAGCTGCATGCTGACATCTTCATGGCGTTGAAGGTATGACACACTATTTCATTGGCTTACCCACAACGCATGCTGCCAGCCGCAAAACGCCAGCGTGACTGCGATAATTGTGGGTCAGTTGTAACAGTTTGGGCTCAATTCCATTGAACTCTGCGAGCAGCCGAATGAAATGGATTTGAGAAAGCATCGACGGCGAACAACAGGACCCAAGGAGAAGACGTACGCTCGTAAAATATGGTTCGCAAGTCCGTGAATCGAAAGCCCACGCCCACGGTGATCGACTGAGCCGAATCTCCCGCCAGCATGAGGTTGTTCGGGTCGCGGCTGAGCTTGGTAAGGAGGTACTGAAGCGGGCATCAACAAGCGGGCAACGTGGTTGAGATATGTTGAAACGTGTTGGGAGAACAAACCATATCGATACGCCTTACCAGCTCTGCTTGAGTGAAATCCTGCACTTCATCCACAAACAAGGAGTCAACTGGAAGCAGACCTTGCATAGACGGCTTCTTGTCGACGCCTTCTGCTTCAACACGGCTCAAGAATAACGAAACCCTGCCGGCAAGATTATACACAACATCCGATTCATCAAAGAAGCTCCCTCCTCTCTTGAGTTTCTCATAGGATTCGTACAGCGCGTAGACGGTGCGGCGCTGGGTTTCATCAAGCCTTGAAACCTTTCGGGGAAGTGCGATGTATTCGTCGAGGGTCAAGAAACGATTGCCAGGCAGATGACGATCTGGATCGTCCAAGTGCAAAGAACAAACTGTCCCCTTTATATAGCTTTTGATTTCAAGCCAAACTAGCGCGGGATCGAGGTTTGTCTTTACGCGCGAGTTAATCTTGCGCCATTTCCTGGAAGATGCGATATGTGAGCATGTTAGCGGCATGCCGCCATCTTACGATGTTTGATGCGTGTGACAATCTTACCTGCAAAAAGTTCCAAACGTCATCTCCTGACGCGCCGTCTCTTTTGAATTCAAGCTTCCGAGGTTTTCATCGTCAGCAAACAACGCCTCTACTCCCCTCTTCACGGCATCGTCCTCTTCTCGGCAGTCAATCCGCTCTTCTATCTCCTTCTGCGTGAAGAACCTCTCTCCCGGTAGCTCGGCGTCAAGAATTTCGAGCCATTCACTGGATGTAAGGAACAAGGGTAAATTCGAATCGGCTCCTTCGTCGGAGCTTGTATTGTCACTCTCTGCGATGATCATGCCTGGTGGTGCAACACCCGATGGACTCTTCTTTCGCCAAGCGTATCCCATATTGAGGAACGACTTCTCGACTTCTCGTCTCAGGACGTCATTCTTCGTGACGAACAGCTGCCGCGGCTTCACGCCTTGCGCGTTGTAGTACATTGAACGAGCCCACATGCGAAAGACCAAGCAAGTGGTTTTACCAGTGCCACTGAGGAAGCAGAGTCCGTAAGTGTTTCGGCAACTATATATCGAATGGCAGCGAGGAACAAAGTTGGAGCGAAGTCTTACCTTCGTCCCATCAACAGTATGCTTCGAGGTGGATCGGAGGTATAGTGAATGATCTCGTGTTCTTTTGGTCCTGGTGTGAACGGCAGGTCGTGTTCTTCATTTTGGCCATCCAGCAGGAGCTTGATTGCCCCAGCGTCAAGCTCATAAAACTTGAGCAGGGTAAACTGCAAAGGGTCATCGCTCGCGGGTGGATAGTGTCGGGTCTTCTCGATTTTCTGAGGCTTGTCATTGCAGTCAACCCCCTGCTTCATGGAAAACACTCGAGGGACCCTCTGCCCGCTAGCTTCTATAGAAGCGTCCATGCTTTCGTCAAAATCAACCAACTCTGAGTACAACAAGCTCTCCTGTCCACGCGAGTGAGACTTTTCGATGCGCTCGATTGCCAAATCGATGCTTCGTGTCAGATTATCGTGATCAAGGACAATGTCCCATACCCTTATCACGCTATGTCGATTGCAGTTAGTACCCGATGAAGGATCAAACCTGGCTGGAACAACGGACATCAAACCACAATGGTTCACTTACTCTTCACAATAACTAAAGTTTGCTTTTGAACGACGCGGGGAGAAAGCTACAGCAACCTCCCAGATGATTCTGCAACCTTTATCAATCTTCGATTCATACAGCTTCGCCGACGAGCTTCTGGTTCTAAGGGGCTTGCACAAGACATACGGCCAGCGCCCCGTCGACAAAAGCTTCAACCTTCGAATGACTCGGTCCACGATATGGTGCTGTTTCTTCAAATGTTTGCGAAACCATTTGTGAGCTTGCTCCGTCATCTCTACAGTCCATTCGCAGTCGTCGTCCCAATCCGATAAATCCACGCTTCTCTCAATGTCGTCCAGCATCGCTGTCTGTTCTTTCTCAGAGAGCGCACTGCACTTCGCCATTGCAGCCGCAATTTCTTTGGAGGACAATCGCGGGGTCTCGACAACGCTAGGGGATTTAGAATCTGGACTGTGGACCTGTGCGATGCGCTGTGTCGATCTGCCATGCGAATGATCAACAGGGATGGCGCTCTTGTCGAAATCATCAAACGAGATCTTCTTCCGGCTATCCTCCAGCATATGATGATACCAAGCCAAAGAAACACCGATTCGTTCCTTCAGTTTTTCAACAATGTTCGCTTCCTCGCTCGAGGCTTCATCGGTCCTTTTATCGTTGGCTGTTCCCGTTTTGACGAGGTCCGTCTCCACCACACCTGGCGTCTTTGTCCTAGTAGCGCTGTCGTTCTTCTCAGAATCCTGTTTCGTGGGAGCTTTCGTTTCGGATTTCCCCCCTCTTTCTTTCTCTTTTGTTTTTTGGGTCAGTCTCTGATGTTCGCTCTGTGCCTCCTTTAGGACTACCAAGACGTGCTTTTTGGTTTGTTTCCCAACTCGCTTCTTCAAAACAGAGACAAGCAGGCCAAAATCGTCACTTGAGACAAGTCTTACAGATGAAATCCCACGAGCGAAGCGATTGTTGAAATCGTCGTTACTATTCGTTGGGAGGCTCTCAAATACCTGGAGCAGAGCGGTCGACGAAATGGCGGCGCCACGTTCCAGAATCAACACAAGGAGAGCCTTCTTCTCGTGTCTGATACATTCCAGCGCCAGCTTGTCGGTACACGATCGAAGCCACTCTCTGGTTTCGTCCAAGAGGATTGCCGAGTCAGCCCCCAGCGCGGCGCAGTAAATCGAGCTCGACTTTGTCTCGTCAACGGCAAGAAATGCCGGATGGCTCTCCTCGAGGTCAAAAAAGCGTCTCAAGGCTTCGTCTGTGGCAACTGTGCACAGGGCAGCTTCTTCACGGAGCAGATCGTCATCATTGTGAGTTTCGAGCCCCAGATCCTTCGCAAGGCGCTTGTACTGATCCTGGGCTCCAATGCTAGTGCCCGTCTCTTGAATATCGTCTACTTGTGATAGTCCTTGGTCACCGGTCGTTTTGTCGGCTTCTCCACAAGTCTCAACTCCAGGGACATCAGCACTTGCTGCAGCGTCACAGCTGAACTCTTTACTATTGTTGTCACAAGGTGCGGACTTTTCTTCGTCCAGCGTGTCACTGCTCCTCTTCTTTTTCTTCTTCTTTTTCTTCTTTTTCTTCTTCCCTCCTGTTGTAGCCCCCTCCTCCTCTTGGTCTACCTCTGTTTGATCCGATCGCTGTCGTTCAGAACTCCCCCCAATCATGTCTTCCTCCAAATCGGCAAGAGCTACTGCGCGTTGGAAGACGTCTTCTGCTGTCACAGCTACTTTCACTGTCACCCACTTGTCCCCGGTGTTAAAAATCCACTTTGCCAGGGCAGATTCCCCAAGCTGATACAGCGCGTCCGATTCCGTCAGTAGCCTCCCTTCATGAGGCGAAGCGGTCGCGCTTCGCAAAGTAAAGCCTCGGCCTGGGTCACGATCAAAAGCATCCGGCAATGCCACATGTAGTACATGACGCAACATATACAGGTGGGGTGGTGGTGAATTGGTCACGTTGTCTTGTCGCAATGAAATGGCAAGATCATCTAGTCTTTCCTTAACGCCTTTCCTCCTCGTCATTGATTTTGCCAGTTCATTACTGCGTTGCCGACACAATCTCCACGTCGGATATCCATCCATAACCATTCCATCAAACTCGTAGATTCCCAAGAACGAGTCCAGCTTTGCCACACTAGTCTTGCGAGAGTCCGCGTGCAAAACGAGAGGCTTCCTCCAAAATTCAAAGTCCAAGGCCATACTTTCTCGCAACGTCAGTGCGGGTGTATCGGCAACTTCAAGTGCACGCTCGAATGCCACCAGAGGCGTCGTTGCCACCGGAACTCGGACCCCGCCCGGAGTATACCATGTTGTGAAGGCTTGTTCATGGCGGCGATAAAGAGATTCTGGATTGGTCCAAAAGTCGAGCTCTCCAACGCGAATGGGGTCCACACTCGTCAATTCCGAGAGAGTAACACCTGGAGTGGGACTAAGGCAATCTCTCAAATCTCTCACAGTCCAACAAAATCGGTTCTGGCGATTGTAATACCACGTCAAAGCGAGTGGGGGTCCCGAAAGAACCGCTTCCCCAATCGTTATGCCCCAATCTTGCTTCAAACAACGCCGGGCCTGGGCACTGCAAGACTGATACTTGTTTGCCAGGATCTCTGTCTTTTCAACGTTCTGCAAATAAATTGGAATTCCAGAATCCAAAATCTGACCCTCGTACACGCCTGTCAAGTGAGCAACTTTGCTGTAGTCGTTTTCTGAGCAGCCGCGAGGGTCAACGTGTAGCACCATCTCTTGATGGAGGACTACGTGCTTTGCGTAATCCTCCCGACTGGGGGCCTTTTCCCACAAGGATGTTCTGCCTAGCTTTCTTGTTTCTGGGATTGGTTTGGGCTGCCAGTTCGAAACAACTTGGCGGGTTTTTGTTGGTTGGGACAGGGCCTTGCCCAATAGTTCGTATGCTTTGGTGGATTTCTTTGACTTGGCCGGAGACTCTGTGCTTTTTTTTGGGACCGCTTTTGAGGCTGCATCTTTTTTCGGAGGCGTCTTTGGTGTCCTGTTTTGTTTGATATCTGTTGGTGCTTGGTCGCTGAGGTCAGAATTGGCCCTCTTGGTAGACTCTGAGTCTACAGTTTTCACAGCACCTTCTGGCTTTGCTCCAGGTTTGACCAGACTACGACTCCCAGGAACATCCTCTTGAATTCTTTCCTTTCGAGCATCGGTTTTAGTTGTTCCTGAACGACGGACGTCATGCACCTCAGATACATTTTTGCCCAACAGCAGCTGAGCACACTTGCTAGCTGTGTCCGGAGGCTCATCTGGAACAGCGAACTTGGTCCAATCGTTATCGTCATCTTCACTGTCAGACAAATTGAAAGCGAAAGTCGAGGCTGGAAGTCCCAAATCCCCGCCATTAGAGTGGGCTTCGTCTGAGATGTCTCTTACCAAGTGTTCTGAAAAGCTGGGTCCGGTTGCATCGATAACGGGAGAACGCGTCACAGTCCTATTCCTCCATTGATTGGCAGCAGGATTGGAAGACTTTTTCTTAGGCTTGCACTTATGTACCAAAGATTGAGCAGTCTCACAGGATTTGCTGCAATAGGCAACTCTCCTGCAATTAATTGGCATCCAGAATCCAGTGGTTTGAGAAACAGAAAAGGGAAAGTGGATCTTTCCACTCCACATGAACTCACCGACAAGCACAGAGCTTGAGCTTCAGAGGTCCCGATCCTGATCCTCTCAAGTACCTATCTCCATCGTACAACTGAACACCGTGGACATCATTGGAGGCCTGACAATTGGAACAGCATGAGATCTTCCCTCCAGCTTCTTGTTGGGATCCTCTGCTGCTGTTGCCTTGTTTTCCTCCTCTTCCTCGACCTCTACCACCCCTTCCTCCTGATGAATTGCCGGCACGCCCCCGTCCACGGCCCTGGGGACGAGGAGCCATTGGATCGGTCGCTCAATCAAATAATGTTGTTTCGATCAAAGATACCCAAAATCTCGCTGCTTATTATGTGCGGCTTGGTTGAAAAAAATCGAAATGATTGAGATCCCTCCAGCTTTAGCCTCTCACAACTAGGTGGCTTGAGTTTAGCTAGCTACCTGCAGCAGCTGTGTGGTGTGTGTTTCGACCCCAACACTTCCACACGAGTATGAAAGGCCCACACTCCCCTCTCATGACGAGATCGGATGCAAGACATCTACGCGGAGGGAAATTTTCGTCCAAAAATCTTCAGAGCCGATGAGTCCCTGAGTATCCACGACTGGAATACGGTAGGTAAAAGAAAACTTTCCACGGCGAGGAAAACGTTCCTGGCCTCCTGCTTGTCTTGACAACTGTGCATACCGGTAGCTTGTAGTTACTTTCATGGCATTGTGGAGTTTACCTGCCCCTGCTGTGCTTGCACCGCGACAGCGCAACACCGACTTGGACCAATCAGTCTTGATGCATTCATTAAAGTTGGGAAGAAGTCCAAATTGCTTTGAATTCCTGACGGCTCTTCGTCAATCAAACGTAACGTGTCTGCCTGGCTTCCGGCATTCTCGTGATTGGCACATCAAAGTGCGAAACGTCTCAGCCTAGGTTTGTGAGAATACTTCAGAAGCAGTTGACAACATTGGTTGTTTCGCAACTGTGGACTTCCCCCGTGATACGACTCAAGCACATACCAAGCACAGTCAGTGGGATTCATTCGAGGGTTACATTTGCGCGGTTGCAACTTCGAAACTGCCACTAACTTTTCAAATTGACACAAAAGAACTACATATGCAACATTGCTTACCGCTGTTCCGCATCTGAGCCCTCCAAGCCACCTTTGTTGCTCCAATCTCATCTCTCATGTCTTTTGGACTGAGGCTCACTGACTCCTGAGTCACTCCTTACTAATAAGTGAGCGATATTCAATCTGTACCCTGTACCAGTACCTCCCACAAGTTGGAGGCAGGTTTGCTGATGACTACCACCCGCTGTACCGCAGAGGTACGCGGGAGTCAAACAATACAATAGGGACAGTGTTTCTCAAAACTCGACTGATGTTTGATGAGGGCTCACACGTCGAAACGCTTCGGAAACGACATCGCTCCCTCCGACGATGCCGCTCCTCAAGTACCGGTATACACATTCTCTGCTCATTTACAAACACAACAAGAAGAACTTAAATCAAACACTACAGGAGCGATCCCAGGAGCTTGGCGGATTCATACAGTCATGGACATCTTTCGCAACGCAAAACAAACCGAACGGGAAAACACCGCGAGACGACGACACCAACAAACTCGTGGCAACGTGGTCTCGGTAGCACAGAATCGTTGCTTTGCAGAGAACCCACTTCATATACTGGCCGAGATTCTCCCATTGAGTTGCTTCAAGAGCGGCGCGCCGAGTCCCAAGCCGGTCTTTTTGTACGAGAAACAAGAGGAGGAGAGTGTTCCGTGGGTGATCACGACCGATAGTTCGGACGAGGATGTCTCCATTCTCGACGACGACAAGGAGTTTTTTATCAATGACATTAAAGATCAAGTCCGATCCCAGCAGCTTCAACAACGACAGCATCCACGAGGATTGTCGATTGCCAAGCAAGCCAATAGTCCGTATCGTCGCTACTACGAGCCCGAAACGGTGAAGGAGAGCAACGAGGAGGAGGAGCGAGAAGATGATGCCAATGACGAGGAAGAAGATTACTTCTTCAATGTGCCGTTGAACAGTTTTGACCGACGAATGGTGTGATGGAAACTGACGGCGCAAACGAAGAACGACAGCACAGTTGGTCTCTCCCGAGCCGAGTAGAAGAATAGATACATAGACTACTGTAGATCATATGAGATATGAGTAGCAAAGAATAGACCAAGTAATTTGGACGATGATGAGATCTGACCAGGCTGCCATGTTTTCGCGAGTTGGGCGTGACAGGGACTGGAGGCCCCTCTGAATAGGATAGGGTAAAATCGTCATTGATGCACTGCAGTCGTAGCTACATTGGGCAGCACTGGTTCACTTCTAAAGTGCTACAAGGTACAAGGTATCAAGCACACGGATGGTGCATGGTGCTTGTTCTTGTACAGTACCGGCTCACGAGAGCGGAAGAAAGGGGAAAAACGGCGTGGACAGTACGATGTCCGCCTGCCCATTCGGATCTGCACTCTGCATTCATGGTGATGCAGCAGCAGGAGCAAGAAGCGCACTTGGAAAGGCCCTGTCATGGCTGCTTCCTATTGGCTAGCTAGCTACTGGTAGCTCCAGTTTGCCAGTTTGTGGCCCTTCCGCTTGCTACGAAGAGCTGCTTGGCCACCGTGCCAGCACGGCAAAAAAAATGCCAGGTGTTAACATGTTGGAGTTCCCATGGATTCGTGACTGGTCACACAATCGGGAATCAATGTGCGGCCGATACTTCTCTGCCCTTGGTCTTCGACGAGAGCCTTCTTGGTTCTTGGACAAAGACCAAGATCCAAACCCAGCAACCACCGCGCCAATGCCAATTCATCTGAATCTAAACTTGGTGAGAGCAAAAAGACTGCTTTTGTTGGTGGAGCAAGTGATAGAGAATTACCTTGAGACTGAGTATTGAGAGAGACATTTCTATTTATTGTGTCTTGCTAGCAACGAAATTGAATCATTATCCACAAGTGATCCATTTTCTAATTGTATCGAACCAGAATCGAATTCTTCCGAAAGATTATAATTATTTTTCGCCATGATGACGATGATGAAGACCATTCGCATCCTTTTGGCTCTCTGTTTGGCGGGCACTGTTGTTTGGGGACAAGAGGAACAACACTGCCAGTGTGATGACTTGCAGCAGCGACACGACAAATGTGTCAATGACTGGTCGGCTCTGGATCAGGTTCGTGCCGTATTGGAAGAGCAATTGCGCAATACGGGACGAGAAGCCGAGGAGCGTTGTCAGGGACAATTGGAACAGGCAAAGATTGATCACCAATCCCAAGTAGATCAAGTTCGTGGCTCCAGCGACATTATCGTGCAGCAGGCGGAACAGCGATGGGCGTTATGCGAGGAGACGAGCAAAGCCAAAATTGAAGAGGTTCAAAATGAACGCCAAGCCGCGGCGGCACTTGCGGAACAAGCCAAAGTGGAATTGTCGCAATGCCAGAATCAGCAATCGGAGCTGACGGTCAATCTCGAACAGGTGAAAACTGGTCATCGCGAGTTGGAATCGAGTCACCAACAACTCAACAACGAGCTCCGTTCGACCAAAGAGTTGTTGAATGCGGCCAAGCAAGACAAGCAGGCGTTGGAACAGGACAAGGCCAATTTACAAGCTGCCAAGGGTAAATTGGAAAAGGATCTCAGCAAACGTTCTCTTGATTTGCAGAAGACCCAGAAATCAGAAAGATCGTTAAAGACAGAACTCGGCGAAACCAAAAAGACTCTGGACGAAATGATTGCGGCTAAAACAATTATCAGCATTGACTACGATTTGCTCAATGAACGTATTGAAGAATTCAAGACCTTCGTTATGCAAAATGTAAACAAGTTCCTCAATATTGTCGGAGAACACCTCGGATTTGTCAAGGAGGAAGCCATCAAGTTTTGGAAAATGCTGGAAAAGGATGTCTTCCCACACATCCGTCGCTTTGTCGAGAAGGATGCCCTCCCATTCCTGAAAAAGACGTGGAAAGACACCAAGGCATTCTGGGAAGAAACCTACGCTCCTTATCGGGGACCAGTCAACAAACAAATCAAGCAAGCCAAACGGGAATGGAACAAATTCTACAAAGCCAACCTGGAACCGACCGTCAAGGAACACAAACTGGACCAACACTATGATGCTGCCAAAGCCACGGCTGTGGAGCACATGGCACTCGCTCACGAAAAGCTCGTGGAAGGCGTCGAGTCCAGCAGCTCGGTGGCCCTCAAATTTGCCAAGATGGAGAACTTTCCCCCCGTCATTATCGAGTACCTCCAGCTTGTGAATACCAACGTGGAACCTGCTGCCTTTGCCATTGAATGCACCATTGCCTTTTTGGTCATTCGATTCATTCTCGGATGGCTCTTCTTTGGTCCCAAGAAAAAGAAGGGAAAGAAGCCAAAGATGACCAAGAAACAGTGGCAGGAAAAACAGGAAATGGAAAAGGCAAAAACCAAACAGCAGCAACAAGCGCCCAAGAACAACAAGGCCACGAAGAATGGCAAGAACCAGAAGAAGAACAAATAGGTCTCTCTCGCATCGATCCTCAACCCTTTTCTCCATCCTCCTTGCGTCCAAAATAAAATTTCCTCAGAAGGGACGATAATTTTCTAGAATACAAAGACGAGACAAAGGCTAGTAGTGCTAGCTAGAATTTCACTCTGGCTAACCTTTAAAGAACTAACAATTCACTACTAGCTTAGTAGTTGACTTCAGACACCTACCGTACTGTAGTATCACGCACTCACACGTACAATGGCCACATATCCACACAGATGCCATGATGGTCACACTCAGCACAGAGGAACAGAGCTGGCCAAAGTTTCTCCAATGCAACAAAATAAAAGTAAAGGACACATAGGTTTGTCTAGTGGAGTACCACCTCCAAATGGATTACATAGGATGAAACACAACGACACCCCGTCTTGCATATAGCCGGGAGCCATTCATGATAAAGCGACACAAGAAGTAACAAATGCCATGATCAAAGTTACTGGCGTTCTCCACGCCATTCCAATGGCAGATGACTCGGGTGCCGTTGTTTCGGAAGTTGTCGCCGCCAGCGATCCAGTGTAATTCTCGAAAAAGGGTGGTATACAATCGGCTATGAAGCCACATGTATCGCACTGGTAATCCGAGACGACCACGGTTTCATTATTGCCTCCTGATGGTTGTTTCACGGTGAGCTCAATCCATCTGCTATTTTCCTCGCAATTTTGCACATTGGATCCATCAGGGTTGGTGGAACTGACCGTCGCTGCACAACTCATGTGCAAAACAGCTTTTTCTTCCGTGACATAGCCAAACGCAAGGCAATCGGAGCGAGCATTAAGGGGACAATTCATCACACATCCATCCAGCGGCCACACTCCTTCTTCGTACAACCCAGGAGGACAGTCAGGGACGTTTTTCTCTCGAACAGCGGTAGGAACTCCAGGTATTTCGGTTCCCCCAATAACTTCTTGATAGACAAAGTAACAATCTATAACGGAGGCAGTCACATGATGAAGTTGTAGCAGGACGATCAAGCTGATTACTGCAGCAAACACCCCATGGGGATTTCTGCTTGATATGGATATTTTCAGCATTCTGATTGCTGCCCTCGTGTGGCTTCAAATCGCTATCGGTTCTATCCCTTTTTACCAAGACGCCTGATTGCTATTTTGATTGCTGTGATTATGAGAATGGAAGCAAACAGAAGACCATCAGGACTGAAAAAGACCGTTCCTTCATTGATTACTACTGGGGAAGAAGGCGAAGGCTGCCAAAACCAAGAACCCTGGCTTTGGGTTCCGCACCCGGATATCGGTAAGCCTGCAACGCTGTGAAAATATAAATCGAGGCTTTTCTCGGATGTAACTTTCCAGGTTGATGCTCGTGTTGTCATGATGTCGTCTCCACAGAACGTCGTGGAGGTTGGTCTTGCGATAGACCCACTCTTTGAGCTAGAAAGAGGAAGGGGAATGTTTGAGCCAGACTTGAATCGCCGTTCTTCCGCCTCAGGCTACCTTTAGCTACCGGTATCCAGCAAGTTTGGAACGAAGAAAACCATTTTTCTTGTGCAGCGAACTGCCGACAGTGCTGCAGATTACGACAATGCTTCCCATGGCCTGCAATCCTACCATGGTCTTTTGATCCCAGAAGAAAGGTGAGATGGACTCAATTCGGATCGTAGTACCACCAAAGCGAATCAAATCGAATCCGAATGTGTCGCGGGAAAGCCGACTCTTTCAGCCAGCCAATGGGCTGAACCGTGTTGCAAGGGCTGGCTAAACCTCTCTTTTGAAGGCTGTCCTTATTGGGTCCAACCTGCACGACATTCTCCCTGTAAAGGCTACATGTATGCACAATCACTGCTCTTTTCACATCATCATTCATAAGGTGGCCTGCACAAGTACTAGCACTCGAAGTTTGCTCAGCAAATAATGACCGAAACCTTGCCAGCTGAAGTCACCCTGCTGGCTGGACTGGCTGGGTACCGTATGCCAGACTCGATAGTCGATGACGACGCATGCGAGATCAATGGAACTGGTTTGGTTACTACCGTAGCTAGCTATTATAGCTAGTATCATAGCCATACTGAAGTCCTACAGTACGGAAACATTATGCATGCACACATGTACCGGTATGATACACATGCATACTAGCTAGCTAGCTAGCTAGCTAGTACCAGTACCAGTTGGTTGTGCATGGTTGTTCAATCTACATCCATTGCAGCTAGCTAAGTCCTTGAGTGGTGGTTCGAAGATCAATTCCGGACCTTGCTGTGAAAGGACAGAACTCACTGAGCATGTACATGTACCGTACGCGTACAGTACGGTACCGTACGTACGGTACATCTTTAGCAGACAGCTCTTTGGCATGATGCGATAATAAGATAGGTACATCGTATCTTAAACCTAAGGTGTAAATGTACTGAATGTATTTGGCAAGCGCGCTGAGCAGGATTGAACAACTGATTCGATTCGATTCGCTCTTGGAGACCAATAAATCGAGAGTCAAGTCTCCTGTACGGTAAGCTCACGAAGTCTCTTTCTTTCGGCACCGCAATTTCCACCCGAATGGAATTCAATCCTCACAGTTTTCCACCCCACCCCAAAGAAACCACCCCATCCATTTCTCCTTGCACCATGGCTTGTACATCTGCCTCCACAACTACCACAATGGCCAATCCACGCTACACCTTGACTGATTCCGAGCGTGTGGCTGTCATCGCTTTGAAGGAAGTCTGTGAAACAGAAGGCATTGCATACAGCAATCTATTTGAGTTGGCCAAGTATGTTCTGGTGGTGCAGTCTTCCTTTCCAGACTCTGATGAGAAGGCACCCCAGAAGCGGCTTGAAAAAGCAAAGTCATTACTGAGAAAGAGGAACTCATGGTTAAAGGCCAATGATCTTGAAACCGTCGACCCCATGGCAGCACTTGAGGATTTGTACAAAGCCTGTCCAAAATTCTTTTACACCAAGTATACGCACGACAAAGATGGAAGAGTTGTGGTGGGTCATGATCAGGTTCACGCCCCGGCTGATTACATGTACAAAAGCAAAGAGAACATGACCACTTTTTTGGCTGCAGAGCAGTTGAGGATGAACATGGGTGCTGTTGATTTGGAAGAAGCTCGTCTTGGGTTCTGCATCGTTGGAATTTTAGATGGAAAAGGATCTGCGAGTGGTGCTGTTCGCTACATTCGGATGTCAACCAAGTCCAAAGAGAATGTGAAGGGCATGCATCCACATCGAATTCGAAAGATCTATTGCGAAGTCCCTTCTTTGTATATGTATGCTGCCCGTGCTTGTATGGCCATTCTACCAAAGAAGATTGTGGAAAGAATCCTGCTTTTTAGTAGCTTGCCTGCATTGGAGAATCATATGCAGACCAAGGAAACAATCCCCAATACAAATGTCTTGGAATGGGCAAAAGCACGCCAGGCCAAGTACCTCGAAACATTGGAGAGGCTGTCCCTTTGATTGTGATGGTGTTTTCTTGTTTGCAACGCTTCTGAGTGCCCAGAGAACACGTTCGCACAAAGGCAACTGTTTTGCTTGTAAGGACGAGTAGTGTTTATTTTGGTATCTAAAAAGACTAACGTATCGAATCTTCGATCAATTTGTAGTGATCGGTTGGCCATTCCTTGTTGGTTGTTGGCCAACGAGAGTTTCACCCGTACTCTCTACAGTACTGATGCACAAGGCTGCCTTGAGTTCCTCATGTACACCGCCATAATGGACGATTGATCGCTATGCTATCAAGAGAAATGTCGAAGGTTCAGCTCTGAATTCGTTTTCCCATTGGATTCCAATAGACTGCACGAGAAACTTGAAGCTTGACCGACGACGGCAACTACCTATTGAGTAAACTGGGCGATCGTAGTGGGTTTTGGAGGAACGCTCGATCGATCGGACGAATTTTGGATGGAGTCGCACCTCTACCGGTACTGCCAAGGTCAATGAATACTATTAATACAACGACCGTCTCCTGTTCAGATTGGAGTGAGTCGAGACAGTTAGTTAGGTGACCAAGTGGTTTTTGAAGGACAACAAAATCCATTCTCACGCCGTTTTCGACCCTCATCCTACCGGTACGTCGTTCGCTCCGTTATCAAGATTGGCTGCTCCTGAAGTGTCATGTTGACTCCAGCCTAACACCGGCTTGCACAAAACGGCGCTTGGCTTAGCGACCTACCGATCCGTAGCATTCGAAGCCACTCTGAGCTCTTGAAAAGCAGAAGGGTTGATCGCTAGTTGGATATCTAATAGCCCCTGCTGTATACTGTTTTGGTGCGCAGAAGCGTAAGAAAGGGAAGATAGACTCGGGTGGCAGTGGTCGCGGGAACGCTGGCTCTTTTGCCTCAGGGAAGGTGACCGAACCGCTTGCTGCGGTACCCGGGCCTGGCCAAAACTGTCTTCCTGAAGGCTGCATACCATAGCGCATAGCGTGGCCATTGTGTGCAAGCTACAGGGCTCTTTCCGGCGAGGATGGATACAACGCTAGCTAGATAGTAAGATTTCTGATGACATTGCTGGAGTTTCCCAGCGCTCGGGAACTGGCTTGGACAGCCCGAGCTTGTAGCTACTCTGAGTGGCCAATTTCATCCAGCTAACGTTCCACCAACCTACCATAATGCGGCTCCAGCGCAGTAAACAGAACGCTGAGCAGGATCGAATTCGCGTGCCACAGCAAGCTCAGCGGCTGAATTGGGAATTGAAACGTGGTACCAGTACCTGGTTGTAATAGCTAGCTAGCTAGCTAGCTACCGTAGTACATGTACCTCGTCCAGGAAAGGCACTGGTGGTACTGCTGATAGAAGACAGCATCACCCACCACCTCGAAGCATCTCACAAACTTCAAATCCAATCCAAAGAAACCAATCAATACAATATTACACTTGGCAACATGGCTTATACATCTGCCTCCACAACAGCCACAATGCCCGACCCACGTTACACTTTGACTGATTCCGAGCGTGTGGCTGTTATTGCTCTGAAGAAAGTCTGTGAAACAGAAGGCATTGCATACAGCAATTGCCCTCAACGGACTGAGGGTCTTTCACACTTTTATCGCTGTATGTGTATGTGTGTGTGTGTGTTTGTGTGTTTGTTGCAGCTGTTTTCGTCGCTCATTAAGGATAGGGATTAATCTTGTGTGTTCTGTTGGACACAGTAGTTTCTACGCATGGGTACCAGTACTGGCTGGCTATGCAGACTCGCTAGTGTGTTGTCCAGATAAACACGGTGGAGGTTTTGCCAAAGACATAAGGGACATTTTCCTTGTTAAGGATAGGGATTTATATTGTGTGTTCTGTTGGACACAGTACTCTGGACCATGGGTACCGATACCACTGTGCCCGTACTGGCTGGCTATGGAGACTTGCTATCAATAGTGTGTCCAGTTGAACACAGTAAATGATTTGACCAATCAAATCTCTTTTTGACAGTTGAGGGCATCAGCCTCCGGCTGCTTGTTCTTTGCCCTCAACGGACTGAGGGTCTTTCACACTTTTATCGCTGTATGTGTATGTGTGTGTGTGTGGTAGGTGTGTGTACGTTGAGTGCTGTGTGAGATGTGTTGATGTTGTGTGAGATGTGTGTAGACACTACTAAGAGTTAATCTACGACGAATCTACCATTTGGATGTTTATCCATGGGGTATACCGTTGCTGCTGATTTCCAAATTCTGAGCTTAGGAATTTCGCTGTTTGCTTCATCATGGGAGCAAGCTGGGGATGGCAAAAGATACAAGCCGGGTAGGCTGTGAGAAAAGCAAGGGTACCCTGTTTGTGTGTGATTTCGAAAATAGACACATAGGAGCTGGTAGGAGCTGGTACGGTATAGACCGAAACCAAGCTAAACTAAACCGTAAATCCAATGCCTCGATGGGCTGGATGTGTGTGTGGTGTGTGTGTGTGTAGGTGTGTGTACGTTGAGTGTTGTGTGAGATGTGTGATGTTTGTGTGTGTGTGTGTGGTGTGTGTGTGTGTGTGTGTGTGTGTGTGTGGTGTGTGTGTGTGTGTGTGTGTGTGTGTTTGTGTGTTTGTTGCAGCTGTTTTCGTCACTCGTAAAGGATAGGGATTAATCTTGTGTGTCTGTTGGCACAGTAGTTTCTACGCATGGGTACCAGTACTGGCTGGCTATGCAGACTCGCAAGTGTGTCCAGATAAACACGGTGGAGGTTTTGCCAAAGACATAAGGGACATTTTCCTTGTTAAGGATAGGGATTTATATTGTGTGTTCTGTTGGACAAGTACTCTGGACCCATGGGTACTGATACCACTGTGCCCGTACTGGCTGGCTAAAGAGACTTGCTATCAATAGTGTGTCCAGTTGAACATGGTAAATGATTTGACCAATCAAATCTCTTTTTGACAGTTGAGGGCATCAGCCTCCGGCTGCTTGTTCTTTATTTGAGTTGGCCAAGTATATTCTGGTGGTGCACTATTCCTTTCCAGACTCTGACAAGAAGGCACCCCAGAAGCGGCTTGAAAAAGCAAAGTCATTACTGAGAAAGAGGAACTCATGGTTAAAAGCCAACAATCTTGAAACTGTCGACCCCATGGCAGCACTCGAGGACTTGTACAAAGCCTGTCCAAAATACTTTTACACCAAGTATACACATGACAAAGATGGAAGAGTTGTGGTGGGTCATGATCAGATTTATGCACCAACTGATTATATGTCCAAAAGCAAAGAGGGCATGACCACATTTTTGGCTGCAGAGCAGTTCAGGATGAACATGGGTGCTGTTGATTTGGAAGAAGCTCGTCGTGGGTTCTGCATTGTTGGAATATCCAATGGTAAGGCAAGTGCAAGTGCTGCTGTACGCTACATTCGGATGACAGCCAGGTCCCAAGAAAATGTGAAGGGCATGCATCCACATCGAATTCGAAAGATCTATTCGGAAGTCCCTCCTTTTTTAAGTATGCTGCCCGTGATTGTAAGGCAATTCTTCCCAAGAAGATTGCGGAAAGAATCAAGTTTTCGACTCGTTTGCCAGAGCTGGAGAAACACATGCAGACAAAGGAAACAATCCCCAACACAAATGTCTTGGAATGGGCAAAAGCACGCCATGCCAAGTACCTAGAAACATTGGACATGCTAACCATTAAAGATGGTCCTGTGACTTTGTTTGAAATTCTTTGAAGTCGCTACAGTAGTGAACCATGCTGGGACACTGGCAACTGTTTTGGTATCTAAAAGACTAATGATCAAATCTTCAATCAATTTGTGGCAACTGGCCAGTCAAGGAATGGTGGCGGGCGAGAGATTCACTGATACATGAACATACCGGTATAGTAGGGGATGAGATGGAGGATACCGTACTGTCTGCAACCCTTGCTGGCAGAGGGCCTCCCTGATTTCCCAATGTGCAATTCAATGCCTACACGAAGAAGCACTTTGGGCAGGAATCCAAATGGCTGGTAGGAAATACTGCTTCTAGCCTTGTTTTTCCATTCGTTCACCAATCACACTATGTAGATGAATTGGACCATTGTTCAGACGACCTCCCCTTATATGCAATCTCAAGTTTAGCAAATGTCCAAATTAGAGTGATCGGGCTAAACAGCATTTTCCCTCCATAGCCACTGGTGGAGGGTCTCTCACGACTCCCATGTGAGCATCGGCGCCTGTTTCCATGGTGCGGTTGTCGGTGCGAGCTTGCTGGCAACCACTGGTACTATGATAGCTACCTGGTAGTGCGCAGCAGAAGAAATTGGAGCAGCCATGTGGGCTCTTTAGCTGGTCTTCAAGGTTGAGGCGCGGTCCTAACCGATGAGATTATGCCATAGGAGCCATATTATGGGTGCGGCGCAGCTGTGCTGGCTCAGTCTGGTGGAAAGATCGCTGCTGCATCTGTACACTCTTTCAGTACAATGAGCTGTGTCACCATCAGACAAGATAGGAACAGCTGTAGAGGACATAGAGTTCCTCTGCAAGGAAGGATGATGCAGCTCCTCAGCCATGACCTATCTAGAAAGATAGCTTGGTATATACCAGCCAAAAGAGATGCATGGATCTGTATCCTGCATGGCTGGATGATGGATTTTCACGCAAAATCAGAGTTTTGTTTTAAATTAATAGTTTAAAAGAAGTAATGAAGAATTAGTTGAAGCTGAGAAGACAGACCCACAAGCACAAGTAGAGCTCTGCAGTTGACAGGATCCTGTATGGCCAGTGCCAGGGTATTGAGCAATTAGACTGTTCAATCATTGCTTCCACAGTGATTGAATAGCATTGGCTGCCAGCCTGGTGGCTGGCCCTTCCAGCGCCAGTGGAAGGAGATCTCCACCAACAGAGCTCTCCATCCCAGCTCTTGTGCACCTACCAGCTGAGTTCCTACCTGGAATTCATAGGATTAACTTGTCGCAAGCACACAAGAAGTGGCTACTGGTACGTGTGGAAATCTTGGAGGAAGAGTGGAAGAGTGGAATCCACGGACGAAAGACCTGCCGACAGAGTCGACGACCGAAAACTGGAATCGCGACCGATTCAAGTGGAAGTACCTTGCCTACCCACCAAGTCAAGGGTGATCTACAAGACACAACGACTACCTTCCTACCAATCGGGTATCTTTCGTACGGAGCACGTATCTTTGAGTTCGGAATCGAGGAAAATGTGAGGCTGGATCATTCTTGGTCGGCGCGCTTTCGGGACAGAACACTCGAGGTACGGTACCGGTTTTGTGAGTCCGTTGAGTACCGGTTCCCGCAGTATCCTCCGAGGCAGACTGGGAATTTCCGTAGGAAAATCGCGAAAAGGATCGACAATGGCTACAAAGATATGCCACCGGCCGCTTGATGAAGCCGATTAAAAGAAACTGGCTGGACTATCTTGTAGGAAGGTCCAGGTTGGTAGGAGACCGTCTTGGTTTGGCGCTACCACTCGGTTACTCGTTGAGTTAGGTCGATCGGCAGATCCTGTCGCGATTTTTCTTGTTGTTGATCTTCCACTCTTTCCACTGGCCGATCTCGAAAGGTAGTC
>CAICTM010000516.1:0-62118 GCA_903772945.1 Seminavis robusta
TGTCAAGTGGACTTATCCGTTTCATCAGGTTTAACCCGTTTGGTTGGGTCCAAAAGGTGGTAGACGAGGAAGTTCATCGTGTTCATCCGACTGGTTGTTGACATAAGCCCGAGTAGTCATATCAGCAGGCTTACGCATCTTGCGGCGCATGAAGCGTTTCTGCTTTTCAAGAGCCTTGTAGGGACAGACCGCTTCGACACAGGCATTTATGCCAAACGTAATGTCAGTGTCGTCCAAAGCAGGCTGAGCTGCTCCGTTCCAGGCAGCCTGGAAACGTACTTGGAAAGCGGCTTCGTCTTCGCCGCCACGTACGTCGCGTGGAGCAATCCCGTTGACTGCAATCTGCGCAAGGCATTCCAACGTATTTCACGTGGCCTGCCACGCTAGATTCGTAACTGCTCTGCAGAGCTAGAAGTCATCTCCTTGAGGAGGTTATGTTTGTCGCCAGGCGTAGCAATGGCGAGCCGACGAAGACCTTCTCCATACGTCCAGTCCACTTGATGGTCTGGACGTGGAGTCTCAGATCCATTTGATGATTTGGACCTTCAAGGTGTACTTGGGCTGCAGCATCTGCTGAACAGTGCGAAGTTTGTAGGAGTGAGCGAGAATGTCGAATTCGCATTCATCGTCGCGGTCGATAGAGGAAGGATTGGTTGTCGCGCAGCTTAGACTCGAGCTGGTGTACGCGTATTTTGCAATCTTCAGTGAGGAATAGGTTGAGGGTAGCTGAAAGCTATGTGTTTGTTAACAAAATGCACTACGCTAAAAGCTAGTGTAAAGATCTTTCGAGTGTTTTGAGTTTTGAGAGATGAAAGTTATGAGAGAGATAGAAGCTATGAAAACAATCAACGAGAGAGATCCACATGAAGGATCGTAGATCTGAACTCCCGCGGGAGACTGTTAGAGTGTGAAATAGAGTAGTTGCGGTATAAGCCTACTCACTCCACGATCCAAAAAAGAACGCGTGGAGATTCGTCTAGCATTTATCTAGTGGCGTGGAAGTGCTCCACGCTGGCTAATATCTAGAGCGATGTTTCATCATCAACCTAGTATGACTAGAGCGCGTCATTGAGAACCCTGTCTCAATGACTATTCACGAGAGAACTCAGTCATGAGTCGAACTCAAACCCTATCTAGGATCGAGTCGGAATAAGGCTAAGAGCTGTGTATTGCACTGTTCCTCCTCAAGCTGCTTCTTCAATGCTATAACCTGCCTCTCCAAATCAGCACTCTTTGCCCTTCTTAGCTGGTGACTTCTGTTGGATAATGCGGAGTACCGCCCTTTCACAATGCAGCACCTGCTCCATTGCGACCTTTGACTTTCTTCTTTGGCTTCTTAGCAGCAGCGGCAGCCTTGGCAGCCGCGCGTTTGCCTGCAGACTCCATGTGTTGTTGTTGTTTTGTGTTGTGTGTGTTGTTGTTTGTTGTTGTGTTGTTGTTGTTGTTGTTGTTGTGTTGTTGTTGTTGTTGTTGTTGTTGTTGTTGTTGTTGTTGTTGTTGTTTTGTTGTTGTTGTTTGTTGTTGTTGTTGTTGTTGTTGTTGGTGTTGTTGTTGTTGTTGTTGTTGTTGTGTTGTGTTGTTGTTGTTGTTGTTGTTGTTGTTGTTGTGTTGTTGTTGTTATGTTGTTGTTGTTGTTGTTGGAAGTCCTTTGAGATGCAGCTGATAGACGACGAATTATCCCTACCTGCGTGAGAGTTTCGTCAAGGGAGTATCCGGTGACAGAGTGGAGCAGATTGTTGGTCGTTTTTGCGGTGCTTTTTGCGGCGTTTGGTTCCAGATGCACGAGACTGGGTTCCCGATTTGTGATGCTGGCTGGCTGTAGATTGGAGGCACTACCTTGGGAATCGGACAGACTGCTCACCGAAACTGACGTGCTGGGCTTCCGTTTCTTCTTGGTAGGTTTTGGTGAATCCTATCGTTGCATGCAAATCGTCTTCCTCGTCGTCGACACTGCTTGTTCCTCTTCTGATTCGTCCGCGTATTCTTCCGTATGCCCTCCAATACCTTGACTGTGCCTCCTCCGCAGTACCGTAGACTTCCGTTCGTCGTCTTCGCCCTCCGAAGCAGTCTTCTCCAATAGCTTTACACGCCAAGAGAGCCAAAGTCGACCAGTAGAAGGAAGATGACAACAGGAGGGAATGGTGGAAGAATGTAGTGTTAGCAAGGCAGAGCTTTCGCTTTTCAAAGGCAAACTGTCAAATAATGAGGTTGAATGGTGACACAACTCGAGGTATCACTGCGATTTGGATGAGGCCATACGACTGCTGGAGAGCTTTGCCATCGTGGGTCTCCACGGTTGGTGCATACATAAGCGATCTTGGAAGTGGATACTTAGCACCAAACACACGTGTAATCAGTGGGAGTAATGGTGAAAATGATAAAGAGGGAGTATCCAACGACCGAGCCGTCGGATGCACATGGATTGGATAATACACATACAGTACACGTACACGTACCTTCAGTCATTTTGCTCTCTTCTTTTCAGGTATTCGATATGCACCTTGAGGCCTTCGTCTGGGTGTTTCGCCATTGGCTCTATCGTTTCTAGTACTTGCGTTGGCATCGACAGTATGAAACTATGTCATTGTATTGCTCTCTGGTCGGAAGTTTGTTCCCCTTCCACCAGGGCGGAGCCCTCTTGCGCGCCATTCCAGCAGGATTTCGAATTGGATTTGTGACCTAAAGCTCACCATTCAGTAACCTATTTGACAGTACTATTAAGGAAAATTTAAAGTGAGGTGACATGCGTTGGCACGAGCCAGCGGTATATTAGTATTCATTGCTGTAGATATTTGTATATTGATTTTGGTTTCCTTTTAAGGAAGGTGTCACGAGTTACGAAATTTAAATATTGGCTGGCTCACCTCATTCATGTGTAAAAAGAAAGAACACACCGCACTCAGTTTGCCTACCACACTTAAGCATTGACCTAGCACATTTAAGGCACTACGTCGTCGAATTGGGCCTCTACCTTACCAAACAGCTTGCCGCCGCTCCCCGAACAGCGATTATCACTGTTACTGCTCTACAAAAAGCGAGGCGAATCGCTAAGCTCGGCATGGAAAGCCTACTCGAAACCAATTCAGTATCTTAAAAATAAGAGTGGTTAGTAGCCAAATTATGACATCTTATCTAGGTCATGAGGATCCTCCACCCAGGATGTGAATTCTTCCACCCATTCTGGCCGAGACTTGACCTGGAAATACCGTTTTCCTCCTTTGCAACCAATGTCAGGGACCACACACATTGGGGCAACAATAGCACCGACATCAGCTAGGTAGAACCTACGTGATTCCTTGTCCTTCTTCATTTTGACATCCTTGAAGAAAGGAATGAATAGGTCCGACATGGTGACTTCTGCAGGAGTAGCATCCCAATACGCACTCTCTACTACAGCATAGGTCTGGTTTTCCAGGCGGATTCCCCTATGCTCCAAATTGGATTCCTCTGGCAACCCTTCCAACTTCAGAAAGCACCAGATCTGTCCAGGAAGGTCGCCATACCCCCCTTCATCCGTGTCTCCCCAGAATATGATTGCCCAATCTCTCCATGGTCCAGTGCCTCGATAGTCAGGGTGGGCATGAAACACTTGGCCGTCCCTCCTGTGTTCTGTGTAGATTGGCAGCTCATACTGAGTTCTTGAAAGTCCATCGTCATTGCTGGAATCACTGGCGACACTTGGATTCAATGTGTCTTCCACTTTGTCCTGCAGCTCCAAGAGAAACTCCACAACCTCCTGACTGTACCTCTCAGTTGCCAAAGCTGGACTCCTTTTTGCTGCTTTAGTCCTTCCCTTGAAACCAATTGCTTTTGTTTCTTCATTGGCCCAGTAAACCTCCAACATTCTGCCTCCGGTCCAGGTTTTTGGCTCCGATTCATCTCCATCACTATACCTTCCTTCCTACCTACATTCGGCTCTGATTCATCTCCATCGCTACCTTTCTTCCTATCTGCATTCTCTGAGGCTTTTTCTGTCAGGATGAATAGAAGATGTTGGAAGAAGGTGGGAGCTGCTCCGTTGACTAGAAATGCCCTGCGCCATGAAAACGTCTGACATGAAGTTCCCGATGAGAGGGCGGCTTCTGTGCTTGCTGCAGCTGGCGAGGAAGAAGATCCAACTGGGAATATCGCCAAGCTCAAGAATCAGGAATTAATGAACAAGTTCTTTTGTGAGTTCCTGATTTCAAGTGGAATGGATGGTTCTCAATTGAGGATTGATGCTCCCAAGCGAAAGACCTTTTTTTGTGGGTGTCACTGATGCCCATTCACAAGCGCGGATAGATGGTATTAAGAATGCCAAAACCACAGGGCAGATGTACTATGTGACAGGTGGCCGGCACATGAATACCGATGAATTCTTCAAGGCAACCAAATTGAAAGAGCGCGATGAAACTGTAAAGGCTCTCCAAGATACCAAGAAGGCAAAGCTGTCTGCCTATGATGCAGAAGTGGCGGCGAATGCACTGCTTCAGGAGAGGGGAGTGTTCAATGTAGAGACTGGCAAGGCATTCACTGTCACCCAAATTAAGAATTTGTAGAAATGGCGGATTTGTCCCAAACCTGCATCTCAGCGAAAGCTGGACCTCATGATTGCTTGCTTGGCAGGAGAGGATCCACCCCCGGCGGTCCCATGGACAGAGGAAGAGGAAGCCGAGCTGGTGAAGGCAAAGGGCGTGGATATGGATATGAAAAATACTGCTTTGGCAAAGGCCGTGACACACAACATGGCGAATTTGGACCCCGAAACAAGGGCTGCACTCAAAGCTGCCATCCAAGCTTCCGAGTATGGTGAGCCTACCACTACTCCTGAGGTTGCAATGGCTGTGGCAGGTCCGTAAGGGCTTCGAAACAGCGGGTTTTTTGTCATCGTGGAACTGTTTTGTGTTTGTTGTTTCTGTTTTCCGATTTGTGTCAGCTCAGTCACTAGAGAGTGGGATCGAAAAGAGGTGGTTGTGAGCCGTTCATTAACTCTAAAAATTTACATTCCGTTAACTCAATAAGCAACAACCCCATGTCACAATTAGGGATTTACAAGGCATTTTCGAAAGTGAATTGTGAGCTGCTAATAGTACGTAGACATTGTACCACAACCCATGAGTAAATCCATTAACTCGCTTCAAAAACTAGTACTACGAAGTTCGGTACTGGTACGATACTGTGGTATCTAGCTGTTTCAATAGCCTTGGCTGGCTTCTGTGGCTTCCATTTAATTTTGCAATCCAGACTGCCAGCGCCTTGGGACTGCAACTCCGTCTACTCCTTGTCGCGTCATGGGTTTGCTTCGGGCCTTCATAAGTCATTTGTTGCATGGATTCTATCTTGATATATTCGTTGACATTTTGTTAGAGCGGTTGTTGAAACTTGTTGGGGCTGCCGGCAGGAAAGTGCCGAGCTGGCCTTCTAAGGAGTATCGTGTGATACGTTCAGGTTCCACCCAGGTTCCGATGTGTTGGTAATAAACACGTTTTCCCACGAATGCAAAACGGATGCCTCCTGGCCGAGCTCCATTCGCACCTCACAATGCTGCTGTCGTCAGCAATCGCGGGATAGATCTAGGTTACGGGACAGTAAAAGCATGTAGGACCACAACCAGAGGAAGCAGCTAGCAACGGGTAGCATTTAGGCCTGCAGCCAATCATCGATGGGCCTTCCTCTTACCGCTTTTACTGTTATCTTCCTCTCTACTAGCTATGATAGGATAGCTAGCTAGATCGAGCTTATTGGAGCAATCCAGAAGAACGTGCTGCTTTTATTGCTGCCTGCTGGCCAGCTGCCAGCAAAGAAAGAAAAAGAGAGAGAGGTATCTTCGCCCCTCTGTCGTCCATCAGCCGGCAAAGAGCTCATCCATCGCCGCCCCTTCCTAGTCTAGCTACATGATACAGTACTATTATTAGCAAGCTGACAGCTAGCTTCTAAAGGTAGACTACAGTAGCCAATCTGTGTCACCGGTTGCTTTTCGTGGATCTTCCAAGGGTCATTGCCTGGACCTTTTGGGGTTTAGGAGCTACTGGTCGTCATTGATTGAGTCCCATCCTCCAATCAAAAAGGCGAAGCATTTGGCACTTTCGAGCTACAATAGATTTTATTGGTTTCAGAGCTCTGGCTAAGACTGCATACGTACAGGGGTCTACGAGTTCCTACGTAGATCGCTTCGCTCAATCCATTGGCCGGCTCCTGACCAGCACTCCTTTTCGTCCACTAATAACCTCCTTTGGCCTCTCATCTCAGTCGTTAGCGGTCGGTTTGTTTGAGGTTCATTTTCGCCCTCAGCCACAACTAACTGTACAGTTGCAGAAAAACCATTGGAAGACGACGAAGAAAGGAAATAAACATTGGTTGACTTCCGCCGTCCCCGAAGAAGATCGAGTTGGTTCTCTCTCTCCACCAGTTGGAGTTGTGCTATTGATTGTGGATGCCAGATAGAAGGGAGTTGTTGAGTGGTAGCAACCAACAGCAAGACAGCAATTTCGTTGTTGTTTCCGCTTTCGTGTGTTTGTGACTCGCCGCATGAGTGCGCAGCCTTCTTCCAAGCCGACGTCTCCTGTGAATTCGTCGTCAGGCCTGGAAAGTCGCAATGCGTCTGGGAATTCGCCGGATGCCGCAACTCAGGGAGAAATGATCGATTCGCTTGGCGTGGCCTTGGCAGGAGTCAACCTTTCTTCCTCTGGAAAGCCGTCCTCTTCCAATGGAGGGCTCTTTTCCAGCAGTAATGATTCGGCTTCGCCTTTTTCCATGGGAACCGGTCCTACGCAGCCGGAAAGTGAGTTGGGATGGGCGTCGACTTTTTCCGATGCCTCCAAGTCGGCCTTTTCGGGATCGGCGGCTCCTCCTGCCCCAGCGGATCTGGGACAGGAAGCGCACGTCAAGGAGAGCTTGGATCTGTTCCTATCGCAGAGTCCGTCGCAGACTTTGGGAGACGATGTCTTTAAATTGAGCACCACGAATCTTCCTGCTCTCGCTTTGTCGGAAGGCGATCGACGTCCCAATGGCGAAAGCAGTCCTTTTGGATTTGGAAACAATGGAGGCTCCAACCAGCATAATGGACATGGACCTTCCCTCTCTAATAATGCGGCTCCAGCTCCCAGCGGTGTCTTTGGTGATATGCATCGCGTGCCTGAACCTAGAGCTAGGAGAAATGACTCGCCCTCGGTCACTGGGACCACTGCTTCCAGTAGGTCCGCATCACCGTATGCCAATCATAACGCGAACAGCTCGGAGGCAAGAGGTGGTTCAATCCCAGCTTTTCGCTATGACAACTCATCCGGCGGACGCGTTGGTAGTGGAGGAGACCTGCTTGTCCATCGTCAGGCTTCCTATGGCGAAGATGACAGGCAGAGTCAAGTCCACAACATGTCCCACGGGTACAGTTCGCATCCTAATATTCCTGCCCTAGATAATAGAGGTCCTCCCTCTCAGCAGCGCTTTGGAAGTCAAAGTGGTTCTTCCAAGAATCTATTTGGCACTGTCGGCGCGGGCAGTCCTTACGAAAAGGATAGAAACTACCCTGGACAGCGCATCGAGCCGCCTCCTCCCCCTCCTTCCCAGCACGTGGCCCAGAGTCCTCAGCAGCAGCAGGCTCAGCCACAGCCTCAGGTCCTCTACATGGCCGTGCCAACACCGGATGGCAGGGGTCAAGTGCTCCAGCCTGTGCAAATGTTGCAAGTCCAAGGCAAGGGGTTCACCTACGTTGTCCCTCAGGGTGTCAACCAGGCATCACTCAATGGAGCGATGGCAATGCTCCCTCCATTGCAGAACAACCACGAGAACGGCAATGGGCTGATTGGAAACGAACAGAGGAACCCGACAGGTGACTACAGGAACAACAAGAGTTACTCCTTAGATGTCATGAAACAGGATGACTACAACGGCATGTCCAAGGGCGGCGGCAAGTACAACATGACGGCGGGTGGACACCAAGATCCGGCTTCCTCGCTCTACGCTACTACGCAGCGCCCCCCTCTTGACGCATTGCTTGGGCAGGTACGTCGTCTCTCTAGGGACCAAGTTGGCTGTCGTTTGGTTCAGCAAGCCTTGGACGAGGAAGGTGCCATGGCAGCTACCCTCATCCTGAACGAAGGATTGCCCTTTTGGTCCGAGGCAATGGTGGATCCCTTTGGCAACTACTTGTTCCAAAAGATCTTGGAGAAGATCACTGCCGAAGAAAGGATCATGTTGGTCAAGACTGTGAGCTCTCGTCTTGTCAATGCAAGTCTTAACCTTCATGGTACTAGAAGTGTCCAGAAGATTGTCGAACTGTGTGCGGCGGATGAAGACGCTGGATTCAACTCCGAGACGCAAGATGAGTCGGCAGCAGATATTCTGACTCGTTCCCTCTTCCCGGCTGCGGCTCGTTTGTGCATTGACAGTCATGGCAATCATGTCATTCAGAGAATCCTTCTCAAGCTCGGATCGAAGCACACCAAGTTTGTCTTTGATGCTGTCGCGGCCAGCGTTGGGGACGTTGCTCGTCATCGTCATGGATGCTGTGTCATTCAGCGTTGTTTGGACTCTCCAGTGGGCGAGGCAAGATCTCACTTGGTGAACCGCATTGTCGAGAAGTCTCTTGAGCTCATGCAGGACGCTTACGGTAACTATGTGGTGCAGTATGTTTTGGATGTCTGCTCGGATGAAGATGTCCATGCTGTCTGCGAGAGTGTGATCGGCAAGGTCAACTTGTTGGCGATCCAGAAGTTCAGTTCGAATGTCATGGAGAAGTGCCTCGAGCGGTGCACTGATTCCGTCAAGGAGATGTACATGCAGGAACTGAGCGACCCTGAACGAGTCAGGGAATTGATGATGGACCCTTTCGGAAACTATGTGGTGCAGCGTGCTCTATCGGTGGCAACTCATTCCCAGGCTATTCGACTTGTGGAAGCGATGAGGCCACATTTGGTATCCACTCAACCAGGTTTCCCGAACGGTCAACGCAGCGGGGGAGTTCGAAACACTGCTGGAGGGAGGAGAATCATGGCCAAGATCTGCCGTCGTTTCCCCAACTTCACCCTCAGCGCAGTGGGTTCACAAGATGAACTTTTCAGCCAAAGCAAAAACCAGCACCGTCAAGCTGCGAATAGCTTTGGTGCACCTGGTCACCATGGATTGGCGACCTACGCGCCCATGCCTGGTGGCCACCGAGTGCAACACTACAACGGGGATCCGGGCGCTATCGCTGGTCCACACCTTGTGATGAATCAGCAGCAAGCCTACTACGACACCGGAAATGTCAACGTTGGCTATTTCGACCATACTTTCACCGACCACGCTTTCGGTGGTCCGGCCTACGGAGGCCAAAACTACGGCGGTTTCCCAAACATGTAAGAGACGTCCGCGCCCGAGACGTCTCTGGTTCTGTTAAAGTACTCTTGGGAGCCGGTTTTGTATTCGGGTGGTACGTTCTTGTATTGTTAGAAATGAATTACTGCGTTGTCGCAAGTACAGCGCTATGTCTACGATATTTCATTGTTTCAGCTACGAAAGAGAGAAGCAAAAATTGTTAAAAAAACCAAAAAAGAAGAAATAGAAGGGAAGTGTTGGCGGCACCTCATGTCGCTGATGCATCACTAGAAGAAGAACAACAACCAACCAACAGGGAACTAATAATGTATTAAGATGTTTCTTTCATAATGCTGCTTTGCTGCCAGTATCTTAGCAAGCAACCTGTTCCTCAGCAATGTAGGACACCAGGGAACATGTGATCTTATCGCCAAAAATACTCTGGAGCTTCATTGCTACGGTGGATCCGCAACCACCTATACCAACATGATGATGTCAGTATCTCTGGACCCTTGTTTTAAAATTCAACCAAGGTGCGCGAGGCAGAATGAATAATTTTTAAGATGAAAAATTAATTACACAGGTCCGATGGCAAAGCGTTCTTCGCCCCATAGCTGGTCGTCTGTGTTCAGATACTGTTCCATCTTCACCAAGACTAGACTCGCAGTGTTGTTATCCTCGGTTGCGGGGATTTCTCCGGTCGACAACTCTAGTTCTTCCTGTACCGCTGCCACACTCATTTCTTCAATACGACGACTCACTGCTTTGTGGTCGACTGGTTCTGGTAGTAGTGCGGGCTGGGTTGCATGCTCTTCTTCGGCGGGTTTCCGAGCCAGTCCTTTCCCGGCCGTCAGGAACGTCATGGGTGTCGTGTCAGGGTGCCCTGGACAGGGTAGTCGATCAATCACCAGACGACCACCCCGTCCCACACGAGGACGATGCCTAAATCGGTGCGTTGGCAGGGCATGCGATTCGACATAACTCGTCACATGTGGCACGGCCCTGTTCCACGACGTGACAAAGGTTTCCCTCGTGGGTAGAGGATCCAAAAAGCTGGGGGCGGGTTGTCCAAAATTGTGACCGGCCACAATCCGTGGAGCGGCATCCGATGCGGCAGCAGTGCCCGTCAATGCCGAGGTGGAATCCGTCTTGTTGTTGTTATTATTGCTGCTGTTGCCAGTGCCAGCGGCGACAGGCGGCGTGGGAGACACGCTGCGAGACCCAGTCGCCTTATTTCGCCCTCGTTTACCCTTTTTGTTTCCCGTTTGAGTATCAAAGTAGGTTGGAACGGTCAGGACGGCGTCAATTTCTCGCTTTTTGACCTTGGCATTTCTCCGCGGTTTGCCACTGGTATCCATAATGTCAAACAATTTCTGGTCAAACCATTCGCACTGCATTTGAACTTGTGCCCGATACACTTCCTCTCGCTTTCGCACCAGATCCAGCACCATTCGCAGCCCATCAAAGTCATTTCTCAACTGCTTCATTTTGTTGAAACTGAGCATATCGTTGCGTCTTGTTTTGCGCAACTTGTACTTTTCCTTTTCTCGTGGACGAAATACGAAATGAGGATTGGTATCATCGGTGGACGTGACGGGCCAATATCGTCGCAACAAGGGTCGTTTGAGTTTGGATCGTTTGTTGACCCAGTAATTGTATACTTCCGCGACCACCTGTTTGGACGTGACAATGCCCACCGTCCGACGAGTCAAGGATGGTGGGAATATCTGTGTGAATTGTGGTACTTTTTCCTGAATGAGTTGTTCTGCCTGCGATGTGGAGACGATGATATCAAATCCAGTGGCCTTTTCCAGGACATCCATAATGTGTTCCAACATGTACAGGGTAAGTTGTTGTTGTCTTGTGGATGGTTGTGTGGTTTCGGCATCCTCCTTGTTAGCATCCAGTGTCGCAGTATTCAACAACAAACTAGTGCTGTCATTGAGTTTGCTCGGGTCTTCACTCTTTTTGGTATCACCGTCTTCTCCTCCTTCAGTAATCACGGCCACACTGGCTCCTCCAAACTTGGTATTGTTGGCCAACCATGTTTCGTCTTCCGTGTCGGCAACGTATTCAATAGCTTGCATCCACTCTGCCCTGGAGGGTCTATGATAGCGTACGTAGGATGATTTGATGTCGTAATTGTCGGGAACATCCTTATCGTAGCTCTCGACCATTTTAATCTGTGGCACGGGAATCTCAATCTTGGCCTTGTTGGCAGTCAATGCGGGAGCCTAATTGCATTTTAAAAACATAGAGTGAGCAGATAATACAGATAGATACACTTCCATCCACATTGTCTTGTGGGTACTGTTTGTAGCCAAAGTAACTCACCGCAGTGGAAGCCGCATGGCCCAGATCAGATACCGTGCGGACATTTCCATCCGCATCTTCATAGTTGAGTGAATCCGTTTCTTTACGAATCACAGCCACTTTCTTGTATACATTCAACGCTGCCACGGCCTTCATCTTGGACAACAATTATGAATAAGCACCATCAATTTATTGACAAAAAGGGTGTGTTGCATGGAGTGGATTATAGCATTGTGAAATGTGGTTGGTTGGTGTTGGCTGCAACACAACAGTCAATTGGGCGCCGTTGTTTTCCTTTGGTTAGTCATGAAAGGGACTGGACGCCAGCCAGGGAGAACTCGTCGAATACTTATGCCCTTTCACAAGGGACCAAGATTTCCAAGAATCAGTTTCCATTTTGCACGTGGGCAGCTTTCGCCCGCCCTTCGGTGTGTCTTTCGTTCGATCAGCATTGCAGCTGCCGCACTGCATGCATGCCAATTGACAATCCGGACGAAGAACCAAACATAGCTACGCGACAGATTGATGTCTCTGAGACACAAATTTGGCCTCTGCCGAAGCAGTTCAGCCATCTAGCTAGCTAGCGAGAGCTCTACCGGTAGGTGCATGCCTTATGAAGGATCAAGGGCGAGGCAGAAAGATCGAACTGTCAGTCCACCGGTACCGTCGAATCGAATCGAATCCAGCTAGTAGTCAAGGCCAGCCGAAGCAAGCAACCAATCCATACTCGTACCTTTGATCATCCAGGAACATCTGCTGATCAAGCAAGATGGACGACGACATTGAGAATGCCCTGACCAGCCGACACCATTTGCACCATCTCTCCACGGTTCACGAAGAGCTGAGCCCATTGGACCTGGACCTGTCGGATTCCTTGAGTGGACACGATGAGAACGTTGCGTATGCCCGCCATCCCAATGGGCCTCTCACATCCCAGCAGGTGCCATCACTGTCACCTCCTGGAGCTGCAACTACTACCAGTAGTGATGGTAACCCAATCAACTACAATTCAAGGCCCTCGCAGGATGCACTGATACCGGACGCCGACAATAATGAATACACGGAACCCATGAATTTACCGGACATTAGTGAAAGTAACAATGAGGTGTCTGGGGGGAATACACTGGCGGATTTACTTTCGACCGACAACAATAATATTGAGGAGAACAACACGAACAGCCGAAGAAGACAAGACAGTTTTCGAGGCTCCGGCAATCGAGGTCTGTATCGAAGACCGGCGCGGCAGGATGTCAAGAGAGAGTCCATCAAAAAGGAACACGGACAACATGTTTCGGTAAGCAAACCTACCTATGGCAAACAGACAGCCTGTTTGACCTTACTCAATCAATCCACTTGTAAAACTTTCGTCTCACCTTGTCTTTCAACCCTTTCTCTCCCCATTTCCATCATCATATCCTGTCATCTTGTTGCTCTTGTCTGGCGTACATAGATGGTCACAGGATCCATGCGAAATGCCATGGATGAAAAGGTCCGTCGAAGAGAACGATTCAAGAAACAAATCAACAATCTATTTCGCAGCAAGGATAGCGACGATGAAGACGACGAAGAGGGGATTGGTGGCACCAAAATTTCCATGCACGGAAGACTCATGGTGCAGCCATCACGACGACACCTAGTCATTCCACCCAGTAGCAGTGCGGAAAGTGGAGGAAAGACACAAGAAGAATACGATGAAGAAGAGGCAGCCGAACGAAAACGGGAAGAAACACAATACAGACTCACCACTGTCAAGGGGGTAAGTTTGTTAACACAACAACGCAGCACAAGACAGCAACAACCTACTTGCCATTGCAGTTCGCTCACGGGTCCTTCCTTCCTTCTGCTGCATGCAGAAACGACGAAATGCCCTGACAGTCAAGGGAATGTACGAGGATCTTACCAAGGGGGAGGGCGACACTTGCGACACGTGTTTTTGCTGCTTTTTGTGTTGTCAAGGGAGTTCCAGTGAACGATTCATGTCGGCGTTTTTGCATTGGGCATTTCGGAGTCCTTTCGTTGTCGTCTTTGGGACGGCCGCAATTGGATGGATTGCCATGACATTTCTATTCGCCTTTGTCATTTGGGTTATTGGGGCGTTCAAACCGCATTGCATTGGGGGTGTCGATTTTGCATTGTCTCCTGGACGCTTTATGGATGCCTATCAACTCAGTTGGACGACCTTTAGTACTGTGGTACGTAATTCATGTTTGCAGGAGGGATTTGCCTTCGACTAGCTAGGACCTGAAGAAGCTTGCATGCTCAGTTAGTGGTGTGACCTTTTATCATGCTTCTAAAGGGCTACGGACTGATATATCCTGCAACGTCGGCAAATCACCACAACATCAAAAATTGCACTGAAATCACGATCCTGGCAACATTTGAATCTTTTGTGGGTGTGCTTTTCTCTTCCCTTTGTGCTGCCCTTATGTTTGCCAAAGTGGCAAGAGTACAGAGTTTCGCACAGGTTACCTTCAGTGACCCCATGGTCATTCGTTTCGGCGATGGAGTCAATCCAGATGATAACGATCTGGATGCATCCGACGACGAAGACGACGCGATCAGTAATCGATCTGGCGGCAGCAACAATAAACCAAAAAAGAAACATTCGTCCGACCATCGGATTCCTTGCCCCGTTTTGGAATTTCGAATCTTCAATCGGATGGATTCCATTCCAGGAGGCGAAATTATTGACGCAACACTCAACATGGTAGCGGTTATTGACCCTTCTCAGGCAGACATGTCGTTGGCAGGCAAACGTGGACGCCGAAAGAGAGGGAAGAAAAAGAGGGGCCCAATGAAGCAGCAAAAAACTCTTTCGATGCGGTTCATGGACGATGACAACGACGCGGATGACGACGCAGATGAAAACGACGATGGAGGAGTACCAAAAACCGACTCGATGAATTCAGAGGCCTCTTCACCAACAACACAAAACAATGCTTCTCCCCCGCCACCGCCACCGGAAGAAACGTCTCCGGTACTCTCCAAACCAAGCATAGTTACGTTTCAACAATCCACTGCTGAGAGGGGCACCTCCCTTCCCTTGCGAGGCCCTGCACCAGCGCTCACCAGGCGAGGGACAACCGAGAGCATCCCACAACGAGCACCACCTCCATCACTCACTAGACGCGGGACAAGCGAAGGCATCCCGCCGCGAGAGCGGACCCCCCCTCCACCACTCACCAGACTCGGGACAAGCGAAGATGTCCATTCGCACCGAGCAATGCACCCACTGCACCAGCATACGCACCCACAACAAGTTCTCCCGCAACCCCAGCTTCGCCCCACTCAAAGCTTGGGGTCGCGTACCGGAACTGTACGCCGCACGCGTCCCCAAAATGGATACAGTAGCTTGCGAGGATCGAATACCAGCAGTTTTGGTCGCCAAAGCATCATGGACCGATTCAAGGCAAGACTGCATCGACACGATTCGAATCAATCCACTGGCAGCAATTTTGGCTCTCCAAGCAGCTTGAATCACCCAAACAGCTTGAATAATGTTTCGACAAGGACAGGGAACAGGACTTTACAAGCCTTCGACGAAGACCCGACCGGAAAGCTAGTCGCGAAACAAATGCTCTGCAAATTGGATCTAGACTCGCCCGACCATCCCTTCTTTCGACGCATCTGGCTTGTGAGACACACTCTGGATCTCAATTCGCTTCTTCTGAAACCACATGTGCGGGTATTGCTGCGAAAGAATCACGGATACTGGCCCAAAGAACTCAACAACTACGAGAGTATTAGGGCTAGCATTGATTTTGACCAAATTTTGGTGAGCCTGTCCGGGACGTCCAATGCTGATGCAAACTCGGTGTACGCTCAGCACGTGTACAATATGATTGATGTGAATGTTGGCTACCGTTTTGTCAATGCTCTATACCGCGACCCTAATGATGGCAGCTTGCGTGTAGACCAGACATTGATCAATGATGTAATGGAGCAAGCAGGCGGAGGTGGTGAACCCTTTCAGGATTTTGACGAGGAGAACTTCCGTGAGATGCTAGTATTGTAGATTGGTTGGAGAGCCTACCGGTATTGCAGGGCGTCTAGCTAGCTAGTAAATGATGTTCAGTTCTCAGTTTTTGCGCCAACGCCAACATTAGGGCGCAGAAATTGGACGCTGCAGCCACTGGTATCGAGGTGGCAATCTTGCGGCTGATCCATCTACCGAACGGCTCTACCGTACCAGGCAGTACTGCCTGGAAGCTGCTGCAAGGATGCTGTACTGTACCGCGGTACGGTACTGTAAAGGTATCTGCTCCCCATGAAACTGGGAATACAACCGTGTACATGGAGTACCAGGCTCTACGTGTTACCCTGTCTTTCCTTATGTTTGTGGGTGTTTCTACCTTTCTCGACCTTCCAAGCTGACTGGAACATCCAACGACGACCGACTGGCTCGCTGGAACATCGACACTGGTATGAACGAAGTTTTTTGACCATCGCCATCCAAGGGTTTGCTGTCACACCCGCCTCCTGTTGGTTTGAGCCTCGTGAAGAGCCCAAGCTACTAGCTAGCAGATGATCCAAGGAAGAAACAATTGATTGATTGATTGGTTCACTAGTAGTTAGCCTGAGCAAGATGAATTGCACGACGGTGGATTGTGCCGAGGAAGACGGCTACGTCCTCGAGGAATGCAATGGCAATGGCGAATTTGGAGGTAGCTCAGTGGAGCAATATGAGAATTGGAACTCTCGGAAACTTGCCGATTATGTTGAGCAATTTGGATTGAAGAACTACGGCTCGATGATTGTTACTCACAAGATTACTGGCAAGGTGGCTCCACTGTTGACGGACTCGGATTTGAAGGAAATGGGCATGACGGTCGTTGGTGATCGCCTTCGATTCAAGCAACTGATTTTGCAACTGGGAAGAAAGGCACGATATGTCTCCCGAGACAAACCGATATGGCGAGGCGAAGAGCAAAGATACTACTCGATAGTGGAGAAGGAACTATCAACTTGCTTTGGTATCTTTCCGGATGGTGAGTATCAGGATCCGACGAGGCTCATCCGCGACAGTGTTGGCTGTCAAACCAATCTGCCATTGCTTCATGTACGCTGATATTACTTGCCTTCCTTGCTTTTGTCTTGCCTTCTTGTGTGTCATAGATCCAACCACCTACAAGCTCTTGGATAGTTCCATCAAAATCAAACGTGTCGAGCCTACGAAAGTCGGCCCAGTAAGACTGTTCTGTTGCTATGAATACAGCATGAAGAATATCGACCTTGCCAGGGTGAAGGACGTGGAGGTGTTGAATGTAGCTGCCCCATGCCCCCAGAGGGTTATGTGCTGTGCGCAAGGTTTTGATTTGGTTGAGCTTCATCCAACGGAAAGCTCCTATGGGAAACTAGTGCTGAAGCTTGGGTGTGGAGATGGAGAGAAAGTATGCAGGATGATTCTGACTCAGGTGGAAAAGAACCAGATTATTGAGCGTGAATAGACGAAGGAGTGGTGGTGGAGAGACTTGTTTTTAATCCTTATTTAGATGTATACACATATCGTTACAAGAGCTTTCTAGAGTGCACGATTTTCAGGCTAGTACGCGGACATCCATAACCTGTCAGTGGTGACATTGTTTCGTCAAAGCTTTTGTGTTTTTCTGACGGAAAACATGTCGAACTGTCGAAGGGGCAGCCTCTCGCAGGTGCTTGTTGTGACACGGCGTTCATCAAAGGGTTTGGCATCTCGAAAGAAATGTGATCTCATGGTCAGACATTGGACCACGAATGACGAGCTCAGTTCACTGTCAACATCTACTCCGTCCAAAGATGTGTACCGAAGGAACGGATCTTCCATCTGAGATATCGTTTCAAACAGCGCTGTCAGTGCCAGGGAGGTCAAAACAGAAAATGCAATACCCATTCCCAGAGATCCAAGACTACGAGCAATCCTGTGTTTAGGTAAGACGAAAAGAGAAGGATTGAGGGTCAAGCAAAGTTGGCAAACCATACCGGTACACGAGGAGTATTTTCGATTGTTGAAGCAGACTCACTCTGCATAGAATGGGGCATAGAAAGGTGGTAGGAGCACCGTGAACAATCGTGCAAAACTCCTTAAGGCTTGTGGCGTTCGATAGACCTTGATCATGCGTAGACCGTCACAATTTTCCAACACCATCCGTTCCCACTGCCGAATCCGAGTCGCTTCATTGGGAGGGAGACCCTCCGACTTGAGTATTTCACACAAATCAGTCAACCTGCCCAATCGGACCAGTAAACACCCGTACAGCTTTGACGACAACGCCAGAGTTTGATGGGCCTCCTTTCGCCCCTGCGTCGTAATCCGATGACGAGCGCGGGTCGCATTCGGGAGAGTGAGGAAACGACCAAGAACATGGCAAATGCCCAGTATTTCCACCAGGGCGGCATCAGCATGATCCAACCAGGATGTCATGGTCGTGGAGGCTTTTCGTCCTGTTGAATCTTCCTTCCCGATCTTTTTCCAATCCCAAGAGGCATGAGCGGCGTACAGATGGATCATGGTGGCACGAATCGATGCAATGTGCTTCAGTGCCGCTTCACGACGTCCAAAGGACATTGATATGGAGGCCGACAAGGGCGTAATGACAGCAAAGGACAGCAGTACCCAATCCAAGGTGGACCCATCAAAAGACGGGTTGTCGTCGGTTCGGTAGTAGGTGAATACCGTAAAGCCCACACTAAATAGAATGGCTAGCATCGATTCCATAGAGATGAGGTGCACAATAAATACCATCAGCGCCGAATACCCATTCACCGCAGTCAGCCATGCTACATTGTGTGCTGCCTCCATTCTCACTTTCTTTTCTTCGTCTTCAAACCTTCCCTGATCCGATGTTCCCCGACAGCTTTCTGGAAGATCCGAAATACCATGCTTCAATGCACTTTTACCAAATCTCATATGTTGCTGTTGATTGGCACCGAATGCCTCGGACTCATCAATCGCTTCTGAACCTCTTCCAGCTGCGGTAGCAGCAGAAGCATCAGTCATGTGTGGGGTAGGGTCATTATTGTCCCGTTGTTGTGGAGGTGTGTCTGGTGTTGCTACCACCTCTTGTCCTTTCTCAGCGGCAGCAGCTGTGTTGGGATTCTGAGAATCCACATTTTTCTGCTCGTGGTTGATATAGATTGGTGTGTCATCGTCGATTCGGACTTCATAGTTTGGAGATGATGGGAAGGCCGCCCCTGGCGGAGGGTCAGTGTTTGATTCCGTGTTTCCCATCTCCAAAACCTTGGCGAATGTCAGCAAAACGGAATCACAGGCTGATAGTGGTACCTTGGATATGGATACGAGCTAGCTAGTAACATTGATATCAGCTTGTCAACTTCATTGTACTTTCACCCCTGCTGTACCTGCCCAATCATCATGGTCGGAAGCCTTTTCTCGGCTTCATTATTCATTCGCGTCCATCATCATGCGTCCCATTTTTCCGAAGCCCGCAATCCTGTTGAGCTGCGGGAAGACCATTGGACCGGTCACTGGCTACCTGGTACTGGTACTATGATAATAACAGTGGATTGCCAACCGTGGGCATTAAATTTGTTAATTTCCTTACCCGGGTACAAGTACACGACGACGTAGAACGGCGACTCTTCTTGCAGGCTGCTCGCATACCGCCCGGTACCGGTCCCTGGTACGGGTACCTGTTCGGATGCGGAGTACATGTACTTGGTTCTGGCAAAGATTGTGGCCATGGCAGTCCTACCAGAAAGACTTGAGACGTCGACATACCCCGGAGTAGTTCCTGAGCAAAGAGAGCAAGCGAAGGTAGACCCACTTCGCTCCGTCCGAGTAATTGAATACTTGGGGGAGGTTGTGATTTCTGATTGAACCTTCCAAGCTTCCAAGTAAACTTTAGTCTAGTCTAGCTAGCAGACATTTTTCCTCTGGCCTGCTAGTACAACGTGTAGAACTCCTACCGGTACACGTACTGCCTACTGTTACTAATGATAAACCTCGGCAGTCTATCTGCCTGAGCCCTCACCCCCTTTTACCTCGGCAGGTAAACTGCCTGAGTTCTCAACCCCTTTAATGCTATTTCCTATTTCCTATTTCCTATTTCCTATTTCCTATTCCGGTGAAGCCAAAGCATAAGGATAGAGATAGTCATAAGCCAACAAAACTGAACATTGATGGTTCAATACAAGTTAGGGGTAGGAATAAATCATTAATATTTACGGTTAGTGCAATCAGCACAACAGCACAATAAGCCAGCAGGAGCTGTAAAGGTTAGAGTTACAATAAGGGAATGGCAGCTGGTAAATTATAGAGTAGCGGGCGGCAACACACGACGTAGTCGGGTGTTGTCGCCAGGGCTAGCTTAATAAAAAGAAGGTTGCAATGCAGGAATGAATGATACCGGGCGGCAACACACGACGTAGTCGGGTGTTGTCGCCAGGGCTAGCTTGAAAGATGTGTGCAATCGGAACATGATTCTCCTTCTTCTATCTGTCTTTCTGCCGAGGTATCGCAGCTCCCGCTGACTTATTGGTATTTCCTGTTTCCTGTTTCCTGCTTCCTGCTTCCTGTTTCCTGTTCCGGTGAAGCCAAAATATAGGGATAGAGATAGGCACAAGCCAACTCTACAAATTTAGGGGTAGGAATAAATCATGGATATTCAACGTTAGTGCACTCAACACAATAAGCCAGCAGAAGCTACAAAAGTTACAGGTACATACCGGAGTGACAGCTGTAAAATTATGGTTAGCGGGCGGCAACACACGACGAAGTCGGGTGTTGTCGCCAGGGCTAGCTTAAATAAAAAAGAAGATTACAATGAGGGAATGATACCGGGCGGCAACACACGACGAAGTCGGGTGTTGTCGCCAGGGCTAGCTTGAAAGAAGAGTGCAATCTCAAACATGTCATCCTTCTTCTATCTGTCTTTCTGCCGAGGTATCGCAGCTCCCGCTGACTTATAAAAAATGTGAGGGCAAAGTTTACCCTATTGAGCCAAGCCTACTTTCTGGTCAAAGGCCTTGGACACACTGCCTCGAACGAACCATGAGTGTGGATACTATTATAGCTATAGTACATTGATGATGGGCCCTCCCAGCAGCAGCTTCCACCGAAGGATTGGTGCAAGCACGACAACAAAGCACAAAGGGTGAAAAATGCAATCATCCTCCCAATTGCGACGACAAGCAAGAGCTGTCACAGTCCAGCCCGGCAATAACTCAGGCAACAGAGACAGCAAACACTGAAAATGCATGCAGTCAACTTTCCCACCTCAAAAGGAACTGGACCAGTAAACTGACTCATGACCTTTATAAGGAAAGCCCTCCCAGTGATTCCTCCTTCTTCCTTTTTTGACTGGGTTGGCCTGGTCATTCCTGGTTGTGCTTGCGCCCCTCTCCCAGCTGTTGCGCTCCACCTCTACCATCCATCCGTCCATAGTCCCTTCTAATCCCATAAGTAAACCGATCTTTCTTCTTCTTACTACCAACCTTTGCTTCCTTCATCCTCTCTGTCCTTACATTATTACGAGCAGCAGATCAGCATAAAGCCAGTATTTTCCGGTCAGAGGGCACCCTCCCAAAACTTTGTACATCTTTGTCAGAAAGAAGTCTAGGCTTGCCATTCGACATCGGTATACATGTATGTTTTAGCCACGTTGGCTGAACATGACTTGGTTCTTGTGATCCAATACCCACATTCACCACTGCCGTACAAAGGGGAAGGATTGTCTAGTAGCTAAAGATGACTGCAGCGCAATAGAACAGTGCATGGTTAGTTCTTTTACCTATAGAATGTAATATATATTTATGTGGAACTATCATGCAGTAAAATTTGTGACATCAAAAGATCCATCTGCTCCAATAAAAATGTCAACGATGATTTCAGAAAAGGCTTCCCCAGCTTCCAAAGAATACAACACGGTTTGGTCGGTGGCTGTTCTTACAGTAATCCAACCATAGGGTATGCCATCACCAAAAAAGTCTGACACCACCAGTCGGTAGCTGTTGTTGGGGCTGACTGGGAAGAGAGAGGAGTAAACATAATTTTTATACCCCTTGATTCCACTGTGTCCCAAACACCAGTCACATTGGTTTCCTTCTGCCAAACCCATGATGTTTCCTCTGGATAATCATCAGTTTGGATATTGACAATGACATCCGCGCCTCTGGTTGGAAATCATCCAGGTCAATCCGGTATAGCTTCGGTTAGGTCAATACATGTGGAAACAGGAGGAGTTTCATGCAGGGAACAATCACACCACAGAAAAGAACAAAGATGCTTCGGGACAGTTCCTGAGAACTGGTTGCCATGTAGCCTCAATCCCATTGCTGCATTCAGCTGGCTGGGCAGTGTTCCTGTCAGATTATTGTTTTGAATAAACAGAGATGTCAGTGATGTCATCATGCCTAATTCAGTCGGGATTGTTCCGGTGAACTGATTGTCATAAAGAATAAGCTCCCGCAATGATGTCAGAGGCCAAAGCTCCATGGGAACCGAGCCAGTGAACTGGTTGCCGTTCAACCTCAGCTGGGCCAAAGCAGTCAAAAGGCCAAGCTCAGAAGAAATGAGCCCGGTGAACTTATTCTCTCCAAGCCAAAGACTCTCCAGTGAGGTCAGGAGTCCAAACTCTGAAGAAATCAGACCAGAAAACAGATTATCAGAAAGCCAAAGAGTGTACAATGAGGTCAGTAGCCCAAGCTCAGAAGGAACTGTAACAGAGAGCTGATTGGCACCAATCTTCAGAGTGGTTAATGAGGTCAGGAACCCTATCTCTGAAGCAATCTGACCGGACTACTGATTCTCAGCAAGCCAAAGAGTATTCAATGAGGTCAGGAGCCCTAGCTCAGAAGGAACTGGACCCGTCAACTTATTGCGAGCAATCCAAAGCTTCGTCAATGATGCCAGGGATAAAAGCTCGGTAGTAATTGATCCAGTCAATCGATTGCCGGAAAGGGAAAGCTCTTTCAATGAGGTCAGGAGCCCAAGCTCTGAAGGCAGTGGACCAGTGAACTGATTATCCCAAAGGTAAAGTTCATCCAGTGCGGTCAGGAGCCCAAGCTCAGACGGCAGTGGACCCGTCAATTGATTCCATTGAAGCCAAAGAATATTCAATGAAGTCAATAGTGAAATTTCAGGGGGAATCTTGCCAGTGAACTGATTATCCGACAAAATCAAACTTGTCAATCCCGTCAGCTCATATAGCTCTTTCTGCAAAAGAGGTGAAATTGTTCCAGAAATGTCATTGAATGACAATTCTACATGAGACAAGGATGTCAAGAGCACAATCTCAGGTGGCAGAGATGGGGATAAACCGGAGAGCTGCAGCTGTCCTAGATTCAGAGATGTAAATTGTCCTTGGCCGTTGCAGGGTGGTGAATATGTGAACCCAAATGGTTGCAAATCATAGTAATTTCCATCCCAAGGTGCAAACAATCCAAATCCACTAGAGAACCAGTCACACTCCTCCTTTGTATCATCCATCCACTTGTTTTGAATTGGTTGCCAACAATTCTCACCCTCAAAGGCAGAGAAGAAGGTAGCAAGAGCAAACAACTGTGTCTTTCTCCATTCTGGAAGAAAGGTGATATTTTGGTGATTGGCTAGCCAGTTCCATGCTTTCCACTGTGGAGTCTCGCTGCCATTGTTCATACTGGCCAAAGTGTAGTCACCTAGGCTATCCAACAACACGTCCAGAACCCCAGTGGGGGAAGAGGATGGAACTTCTGATGGTTCCATTGAACCAAAAACAGTTGGAGCCTCGGTTGACTCGAGGACAACCACTTTTGGCTTCTTGTGCCTTTGGGTTCCCACCACCAATCCCACGATAATGCCAGTAAGCAGCAACAACCAAAGAGCTGCAGCAATGAAAGTTTTCTGTTGCTGCTTCCTATGGAGTTCACGATGTTGGGCAGCTTTGAGATCAAACGGATTGGCATGCATCAATTCGGCGGTATCATCCTCTACGGCATTAGCCTGTACCAACCCTTCATTTCCTGTCGCAGCAACACCAGAATCTTCTGGACCACTACCAGTGCCCGTATTAGCACCAACAAGGCCATAGTTCAAGTCGGGATTTCGTTGTTGCGCCTGTCCTCCTGCTGGTGCACCCGGAAACGCTCCTGGCTGAGATTGTGGACGCATCTGGGTTGTTCGGTGCAAGGCTGGTTGTGGAATAGCCTCCACTTCTGCAACGGCATCTTCCATAATTCCTAAGACACCATTTTGTTTTCCCCTCAAGGCTGGAGCTTCTGTTGTGTTGGAAGCAAATGTCTGTTCCCCTGAGACACCATCGTCTTGACGTTCCCTCAGGGCTGCAGCTTCTTGTTTGTCGGTAGCGAATGTCTGTTCTGTTGGGAGAAATGATAGTCGGCGGCTTTGTGGAGTTTTGTCACCAGTAGTAGGTGCTGTCATGGCAGAATCCTGAGAACCGTTTGTAGTTTCTTGGGCATGATTGGCGTTTCCGGGATGGGCTCTGGCAGCAAATTTTTCCAATTTGGCAGCTTCATTGATTTCCGCGGCTATTTGCATGAGGTTCTCGCTGTTATCATCTGTGTTTGGTGTTTTTTTATTTTCTTTGGCATAGAGACGTTCCGCATCAGTCAAAGTGGTCTGACCAGCATCTTCCACCACAGCTCGTTTCATCAGGGCATCTCTGACGGCAGAGTCGAGTGACAGTTCTTCTGCTGACGCATTTCCGTCCTGAGAATGACGGTCTTCCTCAGCGGTACCGGTAGTACGACGGCCGGTGCTCTTTCCCTCATTCATCCTGTATATAGCTGGTAATAGACTGGAGACTGTAGTCCACTGTCGAACATGGACATGTAGATCGAAGACAACGTATACGATATAGGTATATGGAAGAGTTGAAAAAACTGTTGAATGCCTGCTCAATTCGACAATAACCACTGCGAGGTAGCTATTACGGTAGTACCGGTACCGGTACCACTTGTAGACTTACGATTGGCAGACATCGATGGTAAGCAGCAGTACGATGTAAGCCAGAGTCGAGGTGAGAGCCGAGTCAGGTCGATCCCTCAACAGGTATACACATGGAACAAGCTTCTGAAGAACATAGCAAGCTTTAAGGACACCACTGCAAATGAATTAACATTCCTGAATTACTTTTATATCTTTTTTATTTCTCCAAGTCGGACTGTAACCGTACTACTACAGTAGCTAGTATGACATACATGACAACCGGTCAAGGAATTCGATCGATAGATTGATTCGATTCTGATTGGATCCATTCGTCACTGCCATGGCACACCCTTTGCGTTTCCTGTAGTCTGTAATATGCCGCTCTACCTAGAGCCATCAGGAGAAGCCTTTGGGCCCGATCCCGACTGGCAAGTCTAGCTAGTAGGCTACGTTTATTTGGCTAGCTACAGTGTACCTTCTCGAAATGAGCCTGCATGCGTCTGGTTGCTCGTGTCAGCAAGCCCCTTTGCCTTTTGCCAAACCCAATATACTGCCTGGCAACCAGCACCAGCCCAGCCAGCCACCCACTTGACGACGGAACAATCCATGCAGTCCACCAGGGCAAAAAAGGCTGACACGACGATGGCATCAATCAACTCTCCTCGGGCAGCTAAGCCAGCAGTATAGCAAAGCTACCCGAATGTTGTACAGTATGGTACGGTATTACGAAGTGGTACCTGGATCCGTCCCTTATCGGATTGATGATCATCGATCCGATGAATGAAGAAGGTCTATTAGATATCCAAACGACAGGAGTGACAGCCTAGCAGATCTAAACAGTGCGCCTTTCTTTTTTCAGGCGGCATGTCTTTGATGGATAAAAAAGGCCTGTGGCAAAACCTCCCTATATCGACCATCCTTTCAGCGGGGTCCGGAAATACCACCTAAAATTAAGCCAGCGGAGCTGTGTAACCTCGGCAGAAAGGTTTCAGTGTTTACATGTAGAAGCAGATACCCCGAGCTAGCTAGCTAGAAGCAGATACCTCTAGTGCTTAGCTAGTGCTTAACTTGCGCTTAGCTAGCTAGAAGCAGATTCCCCCTAGCTAGAAGCAGATTCCCATAGCAAGCTAGAAGCAGATACCCCTAGCTAGCTAGAATACAAGTTATATAGCTTTCGCTGGCTTTAGAGTTTTTCCTGGTAGAAGCAGATCCCCCTACTAGGATGCATGTAAATAGCTTTAGCTGGTTTAAAGCACCATCCTAGGATACTTATTTAGTTTTTGCTGACTTATTTGTATTCTAACCCTACCCTTATACCTGCAGGGACCACCGTAGCAGGAAAAACAATTAAAGGGGTTGAGGGCTCTGGCAGCAAGACTGCCGAGGTAAATCTTTAAAACCACCGTTTGCGTGAAACTAGCAGTTATTAATAGTTTCACGCACTGTTTCACGCACGTGAAACAGTGCGTCCTCCAGAGCTGCACCGGTACCAGTAGCCCCGATTAGCATAACCTCCCTTTAGAATTCTTTTATATTGATGCCCCCAGACCGCTGGGACCTGTGCCATGGCTGTGGAGCTACCATTTGATTTTCGCGTCCTTATAGCTTCATGGTCGCTCCGTGATTCAGCATTGTCACAAGATAACCGCAAGGACAAATTGAAACGAGGAGAAAGAGTGGGTTGGGTCAACCGAGTGCGTCTCCGTTGGTTCTCTCTTTTAAAGCCCTTATAAACGCACTCGCGTGGCTGCATTGTGAAGATCTGGGGTGTTAGGACAGAGTAATGGGCCCATGGATGCCATGGGCGCTACTACCAAAAGGTGCAGCTAGACATCCACGTATCTTCCGATAGCCAAGATGCATGATCGATTTACAGGCAGGGCCCCATCCTGCTCTTTTAGCTAGCTAAAGGCCAGTGACGATAAAGAACAAGGTGACAATCAACAACGAGGATCCATAGTTAATAAAGTATTACCCACAAATCATGCCTACGGCAAGGTTGCATGAATGAGTTCGTTGCGGCGTCTTCGGATATAGAAATATTTAACATGTAGCACTCATGTAGCTATATGCACAGAGTTGTAGAATTGGTGATATCAAAAGATCCAGCTGCTCCAACCAATCCTTGATTGGCAATTTCAGAGAAATAGAACTGTGTAACATAATTGGTGATATAGCACTTCTTCATTTATTTCTTTATGCACTCCACTTTTTGGTTCCATTGTGCACGCATGGAGACGACCTAAAAGAGTCTTTAAAATGCTTCTTCGGTTATATCAAAATATCCATCTGCTCCAACCAAAACATGAATGGTGAGTTCAGAAAAAACACTTTCACCAACCATTGAATACAACACTGCTTGGTTGGTGGCTGTGAGAGTTATCCATCCAGGGACATAGATACCATCACTAGCACTGTCTGACACAACCAGTCTGTACTTGTTCTTGGTTCTGGCTGAGAGGAGATATGAGTAAACATGCCATGGATCTTCCAGTGGACCACCTGATTCCAGTGTGTCCCAAATACCAGTCACATTTGTTTCCTTCTGCCACAACCATGAGGTTTCTTCTGGGTATTCATCAATATAGATATTGAGCATGACACCAGGACTTGTGTTTGGAAAGAGTCCAGGCCAATACAGTTGAGCTTCGAGACCAGCACAGGTGGAAACAGAAGGAGTTTCATTTAGGGAACAATCACACAAAAGAAAAGAACAAAGATGCTCCGGCACAGTTCCTGAAAACTGATTCCCATCCAATCTCAACTCCATGGAGGCATTCAGTTGGATAGGCAGTGTTCCTGTTAGGTTATTGTTGTGAAGAGCCAGGGATGTCAAAGATGTCATCATGCCAACTTCAGTTGGGATCTGGCCAGATAGCTGATTGGCAGACAGTTCAAGCTCTCGCAATGAGGTCAGCAGTCCAAGCTCAGAAGGAAACTGACTGGTCAACTGATTGGAAGATAGGAAAAGCCGGCCCAGTGAGGTCAGGAGCCCAAGATCAGAAGGCACTAGACCTGTATGCTGATTATAAGAAAGGTCAGACCATTCCAAGGAGGTCAGGAGACCAAGCTCAGAAGGAACTTGACCGCTCAACAGACTGGTTGATACGAAAAGCTCATTCAATGAGATGAGAAGTCCAAGTTCAGAAGGAATAGGACCGGTGAACTGATTCGAATAAAGGGAAAGAGTTTCCAACGAGGTCAGGAGCCCAACCTCTGAAGGCAGCGTGCCACTCAGCCTGTTCATATAAAGGATGAGGTTGACCAATGAGGTCATCAGGCAAAGTTCAGAAGGAACTGGACCAGTTATCCGATTCGGTGCAAGCCAAAGATCACTGAGTAAGGTCAGGAGCCCAAACTCAGAGGGCAAATGACCGGTCAGTTGATTCTGTACCAAGCCAAGGTAGGTCAATGAAGTCAATAATGAAATTTCAGAGGGAATTCTGCCAGTGAATTGATTCGCCCCCAAATCCAAATGTGTCAACCCTGTCATCTCATAAAGTTCTGTTGGTAACAAAGATGAAATTGGTCCAGCAATGTCATTGACCAGCAAGTCTACAAGAGACAAGGAAGTCAAGAGGGCAATCTCAGGTGGAATAGATGGGGAAAGACCAGAGAGTTGCAGGTCCCGCAGATCCAGATGTGTGAATTGTCCTTGGTTGTTACAGGGAGGTGTATATGGTATACCAAAGGATTGAAAATCGTAATAAATCCCTTGGATAAAAAATCCAGTTAGACTGGAGAACCAGTCACACTCTTTGACTGTGTCATCCATCCATCCACGATCCTTTATTTTGTACCAATTTTCACCCTCAAAGGAGTAAAAGAAAGTAGCAAGAGCAAACAGCTGCGACTTTCTCCATTCAGACAAGTATGTGATGTTCTGGTGATTTGCTAGCCAGTTCAATGCTCTCCACTGAGGGGTCTCACTGCCTTTGTTGATGCTTGCCAAAGTGTAGTCAGGTAGGCCATCCAACAGCAAGTCCAGAGCTCCCGTGGGAGCAGAGGATGGCACTTCAGAGGGTTCCACGGAGCCATAAACAGTAGGAGCCTCCGTTGACTCGAGGACGACCACTTTTGGCTCCGTGTTCTTTTGAGTTCCCGCGACGAATCCCACAATAATAGCAGCAACCAGCAATAGCCAAAGAACTGCTGCCAAGAAAGTTTTCTGTTGCTGCTTCCTTTGGAGTGCACGATGCTGCGCAGCTTCTTCCAGATCGACCGGATTGGCATGCATCAAATCAGCTGTATCATCCTCTATAGCATTAGCCTGTACCAACCCTTCATTTGTCAATATCTGCACAGCGGTACCTGCACTGGAATTTTCTGGACCACCCTCAGTGACCAAATTATTAGCACCAAGAAGCCCATAGTCTAAATTGGGGTTTCGTTGCATCTGTCGTCCCGGTGCACCCATGAACGCACCTGGCTCAGATTGTGGATTCATAAGGGTGGTTCGGTACAAGCCAGGTTGCTGAACAGACTCTACCTCTGCCACCGCCTCTACCGTATTTCCTGGGACAGTATCTTGTCGTTCGGTCAAGGCTGCAATATCCAAAAATGAAGGGGCAGGATCATTTAACGGTTGGTCCCATACCAGAGGAATTGATGGAGGAAGAACATTTCCTTGTGCATCAAAGTTGTTGCCTTTTATCGGAGGGTCTTGTCCATGACTCACGGCTGTGTTGGCTGCTTCTTCCTGCCCAGCAGCTTCGTCACCCTTAATATTTTTTGTGAGCTTTTCCAGTTTGGCAGCTTCGTTGACTTCTACAGCAGTTTGCAGAAGGTGCTCCTTGTCGTCAGAGTCCTCTCCTACTAGCACGATTTCTTCTGCTTTTGGTTGTTCGACCTTGCAGTCTTCTTCTCCCTCATCGCTAAGTTTGTCAATCTCTGCTGAATGAACTCCTTTGGCAACCTCCACTGGATTTGTTGCTGCCAAACTGGCAACCTCTTGCTCATTAGTTTCGACGATCCTAGGGCTTGGCTTAGAATTCCCATGAGGGTGGGTCCTTTCGGCAGCAACATCTAAAACCATGGGCTGTGGTGCACCCTCTTCAGGAACAGGATACATCGGCTCCACATATAGTTCCCCATCCCGAATGGCATCGGTAATGGAAGAAACACATGTCTCAATATCATCACTGTGATTCCGTTGGGCAATAATCTCCTCTGGTATCGGAGGGGCTTCTGGAGCAACACCAAACTGCTGCTCATCTTCCAGTGCTCGGATCAGAGAATCCTCTTCCATTGGGTTGGTGGCCATAATATTGTCTATATAGTTCGATGGTTTGCTAGCAGCTAGTGTTTGGTTCTTCTGACTGAGTGGAACCGAATGGTTGAATACTCGAAAAGGTTGGCTGACAATAAAGCAGTGTGGCAAAGTTGGTTATCATCTTTTTGCTAAATCCAAGCAAGGAGCTCGGTCGATCCCAAATTTCACCTGAACTTTGCCTTGTGGGCCTGCCCGAAATCTTCAAGTGCGTAGGAAAACACTGATGGCTGTCGAACAACGGTGGCACATACAGTACATATCATCGATCCCTTCCGTGCTTCCATGATTTTAAAAAGAGTTATAGCAGGTATTAGTAATACCAGTACTGTACTGTATGTTGAAACACTTTTTGCAACAGAACGTGATGTGCTGTACCGGTATGAACGTGTCATAATATTATTGGACCAATTGCGACTTACTTTGGCTAGCTACAGTAGTCACAAGAGTTGAAACGCAACTTTGTGCGTCAATCTCGCCCACCGTGACCCGGTGCCCTTGGTCCTTGAATAACGACTACAGTACTAGCTAGCTCTAGCTATGATACTAGCTAGCTAGTAGATCCAATTTCAGCCAGCCGTCCCTCTTCAGATGAGCGATGCAGTGCAGTGCGGTGTTACCTACCGGTACGGTAGCTAGCTACAAGGATTGGGCTATCAGCCCGTGCCGAAGTCTTCAGTAGCCAGCCATTACGGTGCGCTCAGCCACCAGCAATAAGGGAATTCCATTGCCATGATGGCTGGCTGGTTTTCTTGATCCGACATTGTAGGTACTAGTAGTACGATGAAAACCTGTCCAGCCATTTTGATAGACCTTTCATCCGACATCCAACCACCCATCCATACAGCGTGGCAAAGAAAACCCTATAATGCATCAACCTCTTTGATATGGCGGCATGTCTTTTATTATCGACCATCCTTGAAGAGCTCATAGAAGCAACAAATATTTGCCCGAAGACCGCAGGGACCCCATGGCAGTCCTTCCCATCCATTGCAGCTTCTATTACTAACTAGCTAGTACCTACGTACCCACTGAGTAGCCTCTACTAATACTACATGTACTGTAGCAAACCTCCCTTTAGAACTTCGTTATTGATGCCCCAGACCGCAGGGAGCCCGCTCCTTTCTTCCCATCTACCTCTAGAGCTTGCTTTTGTGAAGGAGCCAATAGATTTAAGCATCAGTCATGGTTGCTTCAGTCGGGTCATCAATTCTTTACTTATGTCTGTGCCTTCTTATTCTTTTCTTTTGCATTCTTATTCCCTTAGCTTTGGGTTTCCTTTGACCATCATCCCCTAAGCAGAATGTTTCTATAAAGAATGGTTGTTCATAGGATGCTGCAACGATTGGTGACGCTGTTGACTTCTCCAGTGGAGAAGGGAATGTCTTGTTGCGGTGACCGCGGAAAGGAGCTTTTAATGCAAAGAAGATGCAAAGAAGGGATGATGGATTATATGAGAACACGACTGTATAGTGACGCCTTGAAGTAGGTCATTCGACCATCATTGGGTGTGTCACACTGTCACACTTCTGCAAAAGATGACCCATCATTAACTAAGGTGGCTCCGTGGTTGACCATCCAATCTTCAACTAAGATCCGATTAGACCATGAGTAAGATTATTGGAAGCATGCTATTACACTAGCTAGTTTTGCCACCGGTGGTCGGTGTGAAAGAAAGACTGCACGCAGGTTCTTTTCTCTCTAGTATTCTTGTGTTGGGTTCGCCTTTCTTGGATTGCTGCTCGCCACCAAAATCAAATCCTCACAATTTCGAAACACAAAAGCTCACAAGCTCACAAGACTGCATTCAATAAACTCTAGCTAGCTAGAAACAAGTAAGCTAGAAACCACCATGAGCCACCTTAACCACCACAGCAGCAATAATAATAACAACTACAATGCTAGCAGCAGCAGCGGCATGGTAGTCCAGTACGGATTTCGGGATGACGATGATGACTCGGAAGATGGTCGCCCCAGTCTCTTTGGTGGATTGCGTCAATCATCGTCGCGTCGCTTGAAAAAGATTGGCAATGTCGTGAGTGACGCCAAGAGTTTGTTAGCGGGCGCCAAAGCCGCTTCGGCGGGCCATTTTGGATTGGTGTATGGACTGGACAACAAGTATAGCGATAGTGATAGTGAAAGCGAGGAAAGCGAGTCGGACAGCGATGACAACGCCAGCGTGTGCAGCAAGGCCAGCGTGGCATCGAAAGCCGGCAAGACTTTGAAGATATTGGGCGGCAAAGTCAAAAAGGGCGTCAAGAAAGTGCGCGGCAAACGCCGTGGGAGTGACAAAGTCAAAGAGTACGAACCAGAGCAAGCACCACCACCACCACCCATGGGACATATTCACACCAACAGTGATCACGAAGATGACGAGGATGATGATCTCAGTGACGATGATGATGGCGACGCGTCTGTAGCATCCCGTGCTTCTGACGCAGTCCGTCGTGTCAAGGGGAAACTGAGCAAGGCACTCAAGGTCGTCAATCGCAAGAATAAAAAGTACAACAACGAGTTTGACGACGACGATTCGAGCTTGTCATCCGAAGAAGAAGATTTGCTCTTTGACGCAGTGCCCACCGTACCTACCAGTCGCCGCAGTTTGGGACTTCGTCGTTGCCACACGTCATCGTCCCACGAAAAACGATCTGCGGGACCTCTAGACGTTCACCCGACCAAGCAAGCGCCTCGTCGTCACACATCCGATCCCATGGGCTTGCAAGTCCTGCGACGCAAAAGCAAGCAACCACTCCAAGATGATTCGGACAGTCTCTCCGACCTCAGTGATCACAATGACGACGCTCGTCGTCGCGGTGGCAAAAAGAAGAGCTCCACCAGCAAGAACAAGAACAACACCACTGCTTCGTCGTCGTCGTTCCATAATACCAACTGGTCCATGAATGTCACACCCGAAATGAAGAAAAAGTGGGAAATGAATGTCTCACGAAATCTTCTCGTGGTGGAAGCAGACCATGGACACGGCGCCACTCGGGCGGCCTAAACCATTCTCTGTGACTTACTGACTGACTGACTGACTGACTTGATCTAGCAGTTTGGGAAAGTAGAAGCAAACAAAACTAAATGAAACAATAGGAACCTTGCATTATCACTATAACATTGTTACCTGGACCACACTCCTCCTGTGGTGTGGTCTAGCTGTGGATGTAGCCAACGATCGATCGAAACAGAACACGGAGTTGCCGTCGTTGCTTGGAGCTTTCTGCCATGGCTGCAGGATGGATGAGACTATGAGACTATGGTTGGTTGTCTAGCTATCGCACAGTAGTCTAGCTAGCTACGGTAGCTACTTGGCTGCAGCCACTGACATGAGAATACGTTGGCTGGCGTTATACCGGGGTACTTTACACTATATACTTGTATGGGCGGTAGCAACGATCAGTAAAATCAATGACAGATCAGACACCGGTCTGTCTCGCTTGCATTTGTTATTGGCGCGGTCGTACCGGTACCGGTACGAATACCAACAGAACGACACAAGGCACATGAGTGGCCACCGACGGCATGATGAGTCGGAGGAATCCCCGTCGCCCTCCATGCTCGGTGGAGGTTTCTGGGGCTATGGCTGCTGTTTCTACCGTGCTTCATGACCGCTGCAATGAAAATTCGTTTCAAGCTATTGCAGATGCATGGTACCGGTAGGGCCTCTGGCCAAAGATGTTTGTGTCCAGAGCTGTGTCGAGTGTCCGTTGTCGTTGCGTTGGTGCGCCTTTCGTCATAAAATCATCACGCGTGCAAACGACTACGTATAGTATGTCCGAGAAGTTGGCGGGCTCTCATTGAAGCTATATTCTATATGCTAGGCGAAAACGTTGCAAGAGAAACATCTATTTACAAGATGATCTATCGATCTATCTATCGGGCATCGTGGTCATGTTGTGAGTGTCTGTGGATTGTAGATTTTCCGTGGATAAATACTAATAGATGCGGAACGGAACTGGCACAGGTGCGAGTCCAGACGCCTCAACTGGAAATGCCGTTCAGATTATACTCACCACAACCAAGTTAACGCGCCAATCCGCGGAAAGCTGGCGAATGATGTTGTCGAAGGAACTGGAGTCTTGCATTCCAACCCTCATTGGAGTCTGGCCCCCGAGGAGCAAGAAAAGCAAGATCATGCAACGGAATAAGCATAGCTAGGTGTAGGCAAGTACGTATAACCAAGAGCAAGTAGAGAGTAACCTAGCTAGCTAGCTAGAGAGGGGCTTAGCACAACAATCGCAGCAGCAAAGTATAGGTGGTCATACGCCCATTGAAGAACTAGAACTAGCTAACGATAGTGCAAAAAAAAAAACTGAACTTCTAATAACGGATCTCAGACGAGATGTGCTTGAGCGAACAAGATGCGTGAATCGATAGTGCAGTGCTCCAAAAGAATCCAATGGCGCTTGCTCGATTCTGTACAAACACAGGAGTTCAGGGATGAACATATACAACACTACTACTGTACTACTGTCACCGGACAAGGTGAAGGGGCAATTGGCAAATAGCAGCCACAAAGGAAATCTGTGCATGAAAAGAAGAGGTCATCCAGATCGCACAATGCTGTTGGCATAAAAGGTGCCAGAATGACACCTCAGACTGCCCGCAGAATCCAGTGTGCAAGACGAGACAAACCAGAAAGCTCTGATGGAACTGCTCCGTGTCAGCTTTGGGCAAGTTGGACCAAATCCAGCTCTTTGAGTTTGGTTGCATTCACCCACAGTTCTGTAGGAATTGAACCGGAAAGGAGATTGTCTCGAAGTGAAAGAGATGTCAGGCTTTCCATCCCACCAAACTCACTAGGGATCCTTCCTGATAGAGCATTTCGGTTAAGGGAAAGACTGTGCATGATGCTATTCATAGCAAGCTCTGAAGGAATCTGTCCAGACAACTGCATTTCGGCCAACCACAGATCTTGCAAACAGTCAACAACCCAAGCTCCGAAGGAATCTGTCCGTGTAACAAATTTGCTCCCAAATACAAGCCACTCAGATCAGTCAAAAGTCCGAGCTGCGAAGGAATCTGGCCTGTCAACAAATTATGATGCAATAAGAACCAATTCTCCACATCACTCAACCGCCCAAGCTCCGAAGGAATTCGACCCACCAAATTATTTCGATTCAATGCAAAGATCCAATCCAAAGCAGTCAATGCCCATAGCCTCTGACGGAATCTGGCTGACAAATGGTTGTTGTCCAATTCCAGGTGTGTCAAACTAGTCATCTGGCCAAGTTCAGAAGGGATTCGGCCTGTCAACTCATTCGAAAAGATTCGAAATGCTGCCAAACCAGTCAAGAGACCAATTTCTGTAGCAATTTGACCTGTGAGCAGGTTGCCCATTAGAAACAATTCCTCTTCTAAAGGTGTCATCATTCCAATTTCGCTGGGGATTGACCCGGTGAGTGAATTCGAGGACAGGTCCAAGTGAGTGAGTGAAGTCCAGAGTGTAATTTCTGTAGGAAGCTGCCCTGAGAAACGATTACCCGGAAGCAGGAGGGACCGTAAACCAGTCATCTCATAGAGCTCTGGCGAAATCAACTTGGCCAATGGAACTTGGATGCTGTTGTCACCCAAGTCAATTCTGGATAGTGAGGATAGCAAGGCAATTTCTGATGGTAGAAAAGGGTTCATTCCTGTCAGCCCCAAACCCATCTCCAAACCAGCAAGGGACAGTGAAGTGTATTTACCAAGCTCGTTGCATGGGGAGGGGAGATCCGTCAGGCCACTATTAAGGGTAGAATCGTGATCCTCTTTGGTGAGGAATGCAGGACCAGACTGTTTGGAATACCACAAACACTCGTCTTTGGTGTAATCCAACCAACGGTCACGGCGCACGATACCGAAATCAGATTCAATGGTGTCTGGCCAATGCTCACCCTGCATTGCATAAAAGAATGTTGCCAAGGCCAAGAGCTGGTTCTTCTTCCAATCTGATAGCAGGTCATAGTTTGGATGATTCTGTAGCCATTCTTGAGCCTTTTCCTGTGGTCCCATTGTTTGCGTGTTTCGTGGCTTTTGGGGCCTCAGGCCCAACAGCCCAAGCTGATGGCGATAATGGCAAGAAACCAGCATGACAGCATATCCAATCTCCGACATCCTGCTCTCCTTTCTTCCTTTGTCTCTCGCTTTGGCTTTATCAGCTGCTGTTCCAGTTCTGCATCATCCACTTGTTGAGCTTCCTGGAAATATTGCGAGGCAGATGCCTCTGTCACGGCCCTGGCTTCCACGAGTCCAACGTTGGTATCTTGTAGTGATTCGTTCATCCTCTGGTTTTGATTTTCTAAATCAGCATCTGTGTCGACTTGTGGCCGACCTGTTTGATTTGAGACGGCAGCTGTACCGGGATCTTCTAGCACAAGATTTGCCTCTGCCAAGTGCGGGTCATTTGTTAATAGAATGTTGTTGTTGGCGCTGTTGCTGGGTTGGCTCGCATCGTGTGGTCCAGCCAGTTCAGAAGAATTGTTTGGATCGCCTATCTGCACCAATGGTTCACCTGGACCAGTACCACTGGCACCCACAAGAGAGAATCGTAGGGTATTGGCCCTTTGCAAGGCTTCTCCTGGTAAACCCATGTAGGCTCCTGGTCTCGATGAAAGATGCTGTTGCCTCTGTAGTGGGATAGTTTCTGGTTGTACCAGTCCTAAACCTTGTTCAGTCGAATTTACAGAATTCGGAGAATTTGCAGCAGTTTCAATTATTTCAATTTTGGCAGCCTCATTGATTTCAGCTGCCATTTGCATGAGATGGTTGGAGGCGGTGACATCTTCATTCTCCTCACCGGAAGAAGATGTCTGTCCTTCTGGGGAATATGATAGCTGGTGGGTTTGTTGGGTGTTGCTGAGCCCAGCCTTCATGCCAGCGTTTTTGTGGTCCTGCTTAATATCTTCGTCCTCCTTCAACATTTGTGCTGTCGCCCAACTGGCCCTATTCGCCACAATTTCCATGACTTCTTCTTCTTCAGCTGCGGCTTGATTGGCTTCTTCTGCAGCTTGATGCTGCTGTTTCTGTTCCTGCTGGTTTGCTGTTGACTGGGGTTTAATGCTTCTACTGTTGGTACCAGCCAGGTTGAGGACTGTCGTTTTGACCGACTGTTTCTTGACAGCTTCTTCTTCTTCTGCCTGCGTTTTTGCAACTGTGGTTTCATGGTCTCGTTGGACTTGTAACGCTTCTGCCTCTGCTCTCTTGATAAGGGCGTCCCTTACCGCTGGGTCGAGTTGATTGTCGTGACCGTTCAAGTTCTCGTCATCGCTACCGGTACCATTGTGGTCACCAACATTCCCAGAATCTTTGCGATTCTCTTCTTCTTCTGTCATCCCTGTCTGTTGCACAACAGAGCTCAGTTTGAGAAGTGAGAGTGATTGTGAATCAATTGGTGCTATTGTATATTACTTATATACTTGTGATAGTTATGGACTATTTTATGGTGATGGGTTTCGGCACGATCATGCAGAAGAAAATAAATACTAAATACTTCCTTCCACCCCTTTGTTGTTTCAGTGGATGGCATGCTTGCCCCTCAAGCCAAGACTCTCCTACAACGCCTTGCTTCTGCTACTGCCTCCAAAACTCAATTTTCCTACTCTCAAATGATGTTCTTCATGCAGACCCGTATCTCCATTGCCCTTGTGAAAGCTACCCATTTATGTCTCCGTGGATCCCGCAAAGCCAAACCCTTTGCCCCCCGTAATGGTCCTCAATTTCTTGCCCCTGATCCCACAGAACCTAGTCCTGAATTTCGACTGTTCTTTGCTTAAGCCTGGCCCCGGCTGGCTTCCGTAGATAATTTCCCTACTCTAAAACCCCCCTTATAATAGATACGTTAAGGAGCGAGGGGGGCGAGGCTAGCTAGGCAAAGCAGTGGCCGCGGTGGTGGGTGGCTGGTGTGGTGGGCATACGGGGAGAGCAATGAGGACACGAGTATGGCAAAACAAGGGGGGGCAGGGAAGGGGGGTGCATGGAGGAAAACCAGGATGGAGTTATACCATATATGGGGGGGTTTTAGAGTAGGGAAATTATCTACGGAAGCCAGCCGGGGCCAGGCTTACCATGGTGCAGCCGCTGCCGCGATCGCGAATGGACGACATGCATCCATCATTCTCGCAAAGACCGGCGGTGACTCACACCGCTTATTAACCAGCTCAATGGCACTTATGTAATGATTGCTCTGGGACTCAAGTGCGTGAGAAAGTCACTCGACTACATGTATTGTGCTGGGGTTTTTGGCCATATGATCTTGACCCTGCCGTGACAGTCATCTCGGCTTGTTCAATCTGCTCGGACAGCGTCGAGCTTCATCCTCCAACACGAAATTGCCTCGAAAGCTATGGCTACGTGCCAGGTCGAATCGAATGATTGAATCGAATCGAATGGTCTTTTCCATAATAAACAATCCACTTCTACCCTTGCAAGCATACCGTGTGTACTGTAGGAGATGAAAGAGGAGCGAATGAACCATAGAATCAAAGGCGACCGCCGCGATTCAAGAGATCGTCGAGCGAGCCCATGCTACCGTACTCCAGCAAAGCAGACATTGGACCTTGTACGGTGCAAGTAGGCGAAGAAAGCGCCAGCTCCTGAAGTCGAAAACTAACCCAAGTGACTGCATGCTACCAGCTGGGCGACCCTTATCATGGGAAAGACCTTTATCGTACTGAGAAAAATCCCGAGGAAAAATCAGTTATGCTGGCTCGCAAATCAGAATTTGAGTACCCAATGGATTGGCTGGCGCTGTACTGTGGAAAATCAGTAAAAAAAGAACCATTATCGTGCATGATCATGGTCTTTGGGCTGGTAGCATGGCGTGACAGGAGCAGCCGAGCCCGTGAGCACATCTCAAAAGCGCAGACGAGCCTACTACAGGTAATACGATTCGTGGGGAAGGTGGACGGATCTGTACCGTATCCAACCTTGCCACTCGATGAGGCACGCTTGAAACGATTACCATCAAAGGAGCGAGCAAGACAAACCTACGGGGATAGTGCTACTATTGATCCATCAGGTCTCTCTATAATGAAATGGGTATAGGTCTAATATATTTGGTTGGAAATCGACATTCTATGCGTACGACCCGGTATCTAACTCATGACATCTATCGCAGGAGACCAAGTCGCTCGAAGCCTTGTGCGCATCCAGAAAGGTGGGTACGGTACCGATCGACGCAGGAATCGAATCACCGTCGTACGAAAACACTCCTCTGCGAGTGGTCGTATCCTCCCTCCTGTTGCCAATCAAAGACTTGACGGCGAATGAAACAAGAACCAGCCACGCTCCTCATGTAGCCGCTAGCTACTGTAGCAAACGATCGAGACAGATCTCAGTCTGCCTCGCCTGCTGTACCGGTAGTTGGTATTGGTGTAACTGAAGCAAACATGTATAGGGAACATGCATGATCGGCCACCGACTTCATGACGATGTATCCCGGTTATAATAACTGTCGTCGTTGGCGCATGCATGGAGTCGTTTTCTGGCTGCACCATGGTTGATGTACCGTCTCATTGGAAGTGAGATTCAGAGTTTTCACCCTTTCGTTATCAATTGTCAAGCAAACAAGTGTACGTTCACTGTTTCCCTACGACTTTCGTAGTGGGCTTCCACGGCGATGACGATGATAAGAAATTCCGTAGATATCTTCCCTACTCTAAACCCTTTCGTCTCCAGTAGCAAAATAACAACTACTAATCATTGTGACCAACCAACCTTTCGTCTCCAGTACAAGGCAAAGATCGAGTACGGACAAACTCACTCCTCCGAAGCTTGCTTCGCCCCAAAGCAATGGCTCCCCCAAGGGTTGTTTATAGAGTACATTGGGGAAGTTGAAAAGCGTTGCAAACGCAACAACCATTTACAAGATGATCAATCGATCTGTTAAGCACCGTGATCCTGTTGTGCGCTTGAGCGGCCGGATTCCCCAACCTTTCAATCCATCGAATCCAACTTTCATTCCGTTCGTATCGAGATCGTTGCTAGCTTTCCTATGGATACTGTAGATAGATGCGGTACGGAACTGGAACGAGTGGGAGACACGCAGATTGGGATTGTAACCAACGTAACCAACCCAATGGGATCAACTGTCCACAGGTCCCAGACCCGGCTTCCGTTCATTCACTTCATTCCGTCATCATCGTCAAATACCACATTGACAATGAACGCCACCACCACCACCACAAGTGCATTCCACAGGGAATGGAGCTGGTTCACAATCCACTCGTATTCGCAACGAAGAACTCGCAATAGTGTTGTTGTTGGAACAAAAGCTGCTGGGAATGCTGCCAGACAATTGATTGTGGTCCAACTTTAGAATCACCAAGTATTCGAGCAATGCCAGTTCGGAAGGAATACGGCCCGTCAATTTGTTCTGGTTCAAAGACAATTCTGCCAATGGTGCCAACAATCCAAGCTCGCTGGGAATGTGACTGGTCAAAAATGTGTTGTTGTCCAAGTAGAGAAACCTCAATTTTGTGAGCCATCCAATGGAGGTTGGAATGGAACCAGAGAAGTGGTTGTTGGACAAGGACAAGCCATGCAAACCGGATAATGATCCAATTTCCGAAGGAAGAGTGCCGGACAGTGTATTGTAGTTGAGTGCCAGTTTGGTCAATAGCGCCGATAGGGCTCCGATTTCCGAAGGAATGCTTCCAGACAACCGGTTCTTGTAGAGTTTTATTTCTGCCACATGAGTCAGTGCCCCAATCTCCGAGGGGATACTACTGGACAAGTGGTTGCTGTACATGTCCAATTTTGACAAATCCGTCAAAGCACCAATTTCAGTAGGGATATTCTTGGACAATTGGTTTTCACTCAAGTACAACCCCGTCAAGGCGGTTAGAGATCCCACTTCGGTGGGGATACGATTGGTGAGTTGGTTGCCCCACAAGGAGAGTGCTTGGAGCGCCGTGAGAGATGCAATAATGGTTGGAGGAATGCTGCCGGATAATTGATTGGCCCCCAAATCCAACGATGTCAGCTGAGTCAATAACCCCAGCTCGGTGACGATACTACCGGACAACTGGCCGAGTGCCAAGCTCAATGTTGACAAGGCTGTCAATGCCCCAAGTTCGGTTGGAATTCTATGGGACAACTTGCTAATCCCCAAGCCCAATCGAGTCAAACTTGTCAGCAGACCAATTTCCGAAGGAACACGGCCCGATAATAACTGGTTGCTGTGCAAGTACAAGTCTTGCAAAGCGGTCAGTAACCCAATTTCCGTAGGGATGGTGCCGTTGAGTCGTTCGTTGTCTTGCAAGATCAAGATCTTCAAATTGGAAGCCAGGAATCCAATTTCCGATGGAATGCTTCCGGATACTGTGGACATGTGAGTGAGTTCCAATTGGGTCAATTTTGTGAAAAGTCCAATTTCTGTGGGAATCGTCGTATTTCCGTTGCTATTATTGGGAGACTCATGACTTGTCCCTTGCGCCAATTGAATGACTGTCGTGTTGGAGACATCATATATTGTACCCAATAGCTCCACAGTCTGGTTGGATATTGGTTTGTCTGAAGCAGAAAATCCCACAAGGCCAATGACGACGACCAACAGAATCACCGTTGCTGCTACCCATACAGCCTTTCGTCGCAACGGGATCCCGCAGACACGGAGCATCATTGGTTCTCGGATCACGTCTTCTACATTCTCATCCAGGAACCCAACATTATGGATATTGTTGTTGTTGTTATCCGGGTTAAACACATCCTCATCATGGTACTCTTCAATGTTCAGTGGGTTCATCGAGATCTGTATTAGACTGGCTGCTATTAGCGCTATGTACTATGCGATTGTGACGCCTCGAGCCTCGAGCGGTTCTTCCACTATGCAATAATAACATAAATAAATATAGAGGGTATAAAGAATGCGGGGATCTAAGCTAGGAGAGATTTAGGGCAGGAATTGTTAAAGTTCCAATACCACTGCGACATTGACCCTTATATCCACCAGAAGCACGTCCCACCGAGCCAAGCCAACCAGCCTGACTGGCCGGCTCGTGGGACCATCACATAGATGTAGATCCGGCAGATCCCCAACGGTCATTTACCAATGACAACAGCCGTTCGGGGACAGCCACCAAAGCCAATAGCTCATAATTGTTCTTTCTAACCTCCAGTTAAACCCTTAGAGCTGTTGACTTCAATAGTTAGAAAGCAATTCTCAACCACCGGTTACCGACCAAGCCCGGTAATCCAGCTCTGATCTACATCAACCACCACCAACAGCCACACGCAACACTACCACCATGACGACCATCAAGTATGATCTTCATACACCCAGCACTCACCAGCATCACTGGACGCCCCACCCGCACGGCATCAAATGCCTAGAAAAAGAAAACAAAGATAATGCACGTCAGATCCATAGCCTCCGTAGTAATGGCAATGACGTTGGACAGGTTCAACGCAAGGCCTGCAGCAGCCGGAACGCCATGGGTCGACCCAGTCCATCCAGGAACACGCCCAAATGTCCCCGATAGAGCCACTGGACCCCAAGTCACGCACATGGTCTCAGCACACAAGTAAAACCTCAATGAATTCCAGCTCTTCCAGTCCACCGAAAAAGCCCTCCTATGGAAAACCATGGAAGCTGTTGAAGAGGTCTACTACAAGTCTCTCCAAGTCCCCGACGAAGACTACTCCACACACAGTTACAATGACCTCATTGTCCACCTCAACGAACAGTATGCAACCCTCACCAATGATGACCTTGACAACAACATCGACCGCATGAATGCCAAATGGACACCAACACAGCCCATCGAACAGCTCTTCCACCAGATCAACGATGCCCGCTCCTTCGCACGCGACCATGATGCCATCACTGAAAGAGACACCATCCGCTCTGCCCTTAAAAATCTGGAAAACAGCAGTTTCTTCACGTTAGCTCTCAAAGAATAGCGCAACAAAGCCGAAGATGACCATGGATCAACTTACAGACCTTCTTCGCCAAGGCCAATACCGAATGCCTCTGCTCCATCACAACCAAGCAAGCAGGCTTCCACGACCAGCATCAAGCCAACAATGCCAACACCAACAGCAGCCCATACTTCGTCAAAGACATGGCCGGCAACACCATGGCCTACTGCTGGACTCATGGAGTCCAATGGGACCTCATCCACACCAGCCTCACTTGTCGCAACCGCCACAAAGACCACAACGTTCGAAAAGGCAACACAGTTCAACATGCTTGGCGGACGCTGCCAAGTCAAACGCAAGGCCTGCGAAACCGCCATCTTCAAGTTCCAACCCAACAACAGTGGAACATGTCGTCCCAACACCCGCGACAGGAACACCGCCAACAGAGAGTGGATCCGAGTGCAGCAGGCCAGGATGTTATGCGGTCTCAAGGTAAAGCGAGCATTTATAGATCCATTGCTCTAGGACTCTTGGACTCAACTTGACTTCCACTCCATGGACTCGACCAGTCACTAGCTATACGGTAGGAAAATGCTATACTTTCACTTGTCAATCAGACGGTGCGAACGCAAGGTCGAGTGGAGGGAATCTTTTAGACGTCCGCAGTCGCGGCACCACCGTATATGGAGAGTATACGGGATTATGTCACGTTTTCCACTGGTTTTTGCTGTCCGGCGCATCGATTGATCGGCAATCTATCTTTGCGTAGCCCAAGCGGCTCTTGCTGCTCTGCTTGTAGGCGCCTCTCGGCTTTTCTTCATAGATCGTCGTCATCCGAAGAAGCCCACCAAAATCGGGAGAGGTATTAGAACCAAGAGCCTGATGGCCGGCATACCAGTATGCCGAACAATATATAGCTCAAGGGGATTACGGAAAGGGGACAGGCCAGAAAGCTGGAAGATTAGTAGATCCAGCCTTTTCGTAGCCTGGACTACAAAGTATTTTGCATCATCCCACGACACAATGTACCTGAATCCACCGTCATCCACCCGGCAATCAATTCTGGTTTTGTACCATTGTCTCCCTAGCTACCATTAAGAGTAGAAGCATGCAGCAAGAGAAAACAGCCGACCTTTTGGTGTTGCCATGCCATCCTAATACGTTCCATTGAGGCTTGTCACTGCCATTGTTGATCCTGGCCACAATGCGTGCTATTGCATATCTGTTGCTAACATTTAGAAATATGAACTATAACTACAGAGCTGTCGAGTTGGTCACCTCAATGGATCCATCTGCTCCAGCCAAAACGTCAACGGTGATTTCCGAAAATTCCTCCGTACCTACCAAAGAATACAACACTGTTTGGTTGGTGGCTGTCAGAGTGATCCACCCATGGGGTATGCCATCACCAAAACTGTCTGATACAATCAATCTGTAGACTGCGTCCCCATTGAACGGGAAGAGAGAGGAGTATACATGCTCTGCATCTTCCAGTGGACCACCTGATTCCAGTGTGCCCCAAATGCCAGTCACATTGGTTTCCTGCTGCCAGATCCACGATGTTTCCTCTGGATATTCATCAGTTTGGATATTCAGCATGACATCAGCACCACTGGTTGGAAACAACCCAGGCCAATCAACCGGAGCTTCTGTGAGACCAGCACAGGTGGAAACAGGGGGAGTTTCATTTAGGGAACAATTGCACCCCAGCAAAGAACACAGATGGTCTGGAACAGTTCCCGAGAACTGGTTCCCATACAGGCTCAATCCCATGGAAGCATTCAGTTGACTGGGCAGTGCTCCTGTCAGGTCATTGTTCTCAAGAGCTAGGGATGTCAGTGATGTCATCATGCTAACTTCTGTTGGGATTGTGCCAGAAAACTGATTGTCATTAAGGTAGAGCTCCCGCAACGAAGTCAGGAGCCAAATCTCCAAGGGAACTGGTCCAGTGAATTGATTGTCATTCAACCACATAAAGTCCAAAGCAGTCAATGCTCCAAGCTCAGAAGGAACTGGGCCTGTCAACTGATTATATTCAAGATATAGCTCTTCCAACAAGGCCAGTTGACCAACTTCTATAGCAGTTTGACCAGACAACTGATTTACATTCAAACTCAGCTGAAACAAATCTGTCAAAAGTCCAAGCTCCGAAGGCATTTGACTGGTAAGCTGATTCTGATTCAACTCTAACCAATTCAAAGCAGTCATCTCTCCAATCTCAGAAGGAACTGCACCGGACAACTGATTATCAGCAAGATGCAGCATATACACTGTCGTCAGGAGCCCAAGCTCTGAAGAAATCGGACCAAACAGCCGATTCCCAGCAAGCAAAGTTGCTTCCAGTGAGGTCATGAGCCCAAGCTCAGAAGGAATCAGGCCTGACAATTCATTGTATCCCGAGTTAAACCACTTCAAAGCAGTCAACTTTCCAACCTCAGAAGGCAGTGGACCGGACAACTGATTCCACTCAAGCTTAAGGGTATTCAATGAGGTCAAGAGCCCAAGCTCAGAAGGAATTCGACCTGTTAAGCGATTGCCAGGTAGCTCAAGATCGCCTAATGATGTCAAGAGGCCAAGCTCAGAAGGGATCAAATGACTCATCTGAGTATTACTCATGCAAAGCCTTTTCAATGAGGTCAGCAGCCCAAGCTCCGAAGATAGTGATCCAGTCAATTGATTATCAGACAAGTCTAAAGATGTCAAAGCGGTCATTTTGGAAAATTCTGCTTGGAAAAATGATGGGAAAGGCCCGGCAAAGTCATTGTAATTCAAATGGAGTCTGGACAAGGAAGTCATGAGGGTAGTCTCTCGGGGGAGAACTATACTAACACCAGAAAGTTGGAGGTCGCCAAGATTCAGTGAGGTATATTGTCCAAGTTCATCACATGGAGAGACTGGATGCCTCCACTCCCGGTATTGTCCATGGGGCGTGAAGTATCCAAACCCACTGGAGAACCAGTCACACTCTTCGACAGTATCATCCATCCATCCATGGCCTTTTATGAGAGGATTCCAATTGTCTCCCTCAAACGCATAGAAGAAAGTAGCGAGAGCAAACAACTGTTCCTTCCTCCATTCTGGAAGAAATGTGATATTTTGGTGATTGGCTAGCCAGTTCCATGCTCTCCACTGCGGAGTGTCGCTGCCATTATTGATGCTTGCCAAAGTGTAGTCTGGCAGGCTATCCAACAGCAAGTCCAGAGCTCCAGTCGGAGCAGAGGATGGGACTTCCGATGGAGTCATGGAACCATAACTAGTAGGACTTTCTGTTAAGGGCAAGACAACCGCCTCTGGTTCTCTTTGGTTTTGAGTTCTAACCACAGCTCCCACAGTGGCTGCTGCCACAATGAACAAGGAAACTGCCACAGCAATAAACACCAGCTTCTGTCTCTTCTTCTTTTGCTCTCTATCTTGGAGCTGTTGCATATCCACTGGATCTGCAGCTGGCATACTCTTCTCCTCATCTTCATCTTCCAGAACTAGATTTGCCACTGCCAGTTGTCGTTCGCTGATGGTGGGCAAGTCACCCCTTGTTTGAAGCAGTGTCGAGGAAGCTTCATCATCCATCTGCACCAATGGTTCACCCGGACCAGTGGTACTGGCACCCACCAGAGAGAATCGTATGTTATTGGCTCTTTGTAAGGCTTCTCCTGGTACACCCATATAGGCTCCTGGTCTCTGCTGGATTGGTTCTGATTGTACAATTGAATTTGAAGCATTTGCGATTTTTTCCATTTTGGCATTTTCGTTGAGTTCGGTTGCCATTTGCATGAGATCGTCGATGGCCGTGCTATTATTGTGGTCTTGGGAATTTGCAGCAACTGCAAATTTTTCCATTTTGGCAGTTTCATTGATTTCCGCTGCCATTTGGATGAGATCACTCATAGCTGTCATATCGTGTTCTTGTTCCAGATCTTTGCTCTCCTTCAACACTTGTGTTGTTGGCAATCCTTTGACAGGAATACCCCCAGCAGCGATAGCTGCCTCTTTCTTTGAGAAGAATGATAGCTGGCCGCTTTGTTGGGGTTTGCTGAACTGAGCTTTCATTATGCCTGAGTTTTTGTGTTCCTGCTTGATACCTTCGTCCTCCTTCAACATTAGCGCGGTTGACAAGCTGGCCTGATCTGCCACAATTTTCATGGTTTCTTCTTCAGCTGCGGCTTGATTGGCTTCTTCTGCAGCTTGATGCTGCTGTTTCTGTTTCTGCTGGTTAGCTGTTGGCTGGGGTTTAATGCTTCTACTGTCAGGGACTGCCGTTTTGACTGACTGTTTCTTGACAGCGTCTTCTTCTTCCTGAGTCCTTGCAACTGTGATTTCATGGTCTCGTTGGACTTGTAATGCTTCTGCCTCTGCTCTCTTGATCAGAGCATCCCTAACCGCTGGGCCGAGTTGATCGTCGTGACCGTTCGAGTTCTCGTCCTCGCTACCGTCCCCAACGTTCCGAGAATCCTCCATCCCATTCAAACCGTTGTGTTCTTCTGCTTTCATGGCGATCCCTGCTGTTGTGCTATTTGGCACGAAGTGCTATAACGGAGTTACTGGCTAGCTATAGCTAGTTGTGTCTTTCGAGAATAAAAGCGACGGTGATCGAGCTGCCGTAAGTCTTTCGAGAATGGAGGATATATTATTGTGGACGCTGCTCCTGTTGCTGCGGCTGAAGTTACGATAATAATATTTTTACTTGCTCCAAAGACTATACTACACAGGACCGTTCAAGTGTGACTGGACTGGACTTGACTCGACTGGATTTCACCCGACTTGGTCGACCTGGTCGACTTCCTTGGTCCTTGCAGTCGCACAATACTACAATTCATATGCCCCCTGGGTCGTCTCCGTTTCCATAAATCTTTTATTACCAACACCTAACTCCCTTTATTGAAACAGTATTCGCGCGCTCCGCGCGCTCATCCCTTTCAGCTTCGCCCCGAGCCTCGAAACTGCTCCCTCGTCATTCATGCAAAACATGTGAAGAACGCAAGGCGACTTTCATGTGCATGTACATGCGTTGACTGTATCCCGTCAATACAATACTAGTCGAATACGTAGACTTCTACAGAGGCCTCTAAGTAATGCACGCGGGGTATAATTCAAACCTCCACTCCCCAAAAGTACCCTTACCCCTAAAAGCAAATCGTCTCCGGGAGACGAAATAGTACTGTAGGCATAATCGACGCAATACTAGCTAGCTAGCATACTCGTCGCGCAATACTAGCTATAGCTAGCTACTATCATAGCTAGTATACCTAGAACTGTACCGATATCTCAAGTTCGACATCGATGAATGCATTCCTGCAGGCATCGCGTTTCCAAGCACGGGTGGAATGTCGATTCGTCGGTACCATTACTGAGTAGGTAGTTCACAGGAAATTTGAGGGAGGATGGTCGAGATCTACTCTGGTAGAAACAATTGCTGGAGGAAGGAGGAAGACAGCAGGTCACCTCTTCTGCATGAGGAGCGATAGAATTATTGAGGTGTTGTGGGGAAGATAGACTTTTTAATCTCAGTGCATGATTTCTATTCCTCTTTTGTGTGCAGCTGGTTGTCTACATAATCGACTTGTTCGTTGTTGCAATCACGCAGGTTCATCTAGCATGTAGCTTCAGCTTCAAGTTCGGGTCGAGTCTGCATGCATTCCAAGCATCGCGCTTCAGAGTACTAAGGGCAACGCGGCAGGAGCCAGATGTCGACAGCAGCAAGATCACCTCTTGCTTCTGGATGAGGGTAGAATTATCGATCCCTGACCATGATTAACTGCTCCTCTTTTGGTTGAGATGCAATGGTACATAATGCTGGGTCTTGATTGTCCCTTCTGTAGCGATTAAATAACTCAGCATGCTTGTCTTGGAGGTTCACTTTTATCATGTACCGGTGGGCCGGCAGTCACGGGCATGTAGGTACCGGTACGGTGGACTGTCTTCCTAGCTAGTAGTTGTAAGGTACGCTACGCTACGGAATCTATGGGTTGATCACCAAAGATCCGGAACATAGATATGGGTTGACACCAAGGATCCAAACAACCCAAAGCAGGAGCTTCTCCACAACCAAAGAGTTGGCTTGATACACTCTTAGAGTGGATCAAGACAACGAACAATGGCTCTGGCTAGCTAGCTCAAGGTTGGGGACTCTCGTCTGTCTGTCATCCGTCTTGGCCAGAGCTAGCCAGCTATCCACAGTCCAGTTTCTCACATCCATCGTTTCTCACAAATTCTCACAGCCGAGAAAGCAAAAGCAAAGTAAAAACAACTATACTTTACCAGTACCTATTTCCAACCCGAGCCTTCAGTCACTTTTTTGAAACTACAATCATGGGCCGGAAGAACCAGAAACAGCAAAAGATCAACTACTTGGTCAACGTGGTGACCGGTGAATTCAAGTCGATTGGAGGATCTACTGAGCATCCTGATCCGGAAGAAGAACAAAGTTTGGCAAGGACTACCAGGCTACTCGATTCACTGAGGACGAGTTACCCCCGGCGGTGGATATGCGCCCCTTCATGACACCCGTGGAAGATCAAGCCCGTGCCATGTCCTGTGTGGCCAATGCCGTTGTGGGTGGCTACGAGTACATTATGAAACGCAACGGCGTGGAAATTGATTTTTCCCGCCTCTTTGTCTATTACAATGCCCGTGTCAAGGCCAAGGAAGCGGAGGCAGCAGCTGCAGCCAAGGTGGATCCTTGCCAGGATGCTCCAACCGATAGTGAGGACTCAGATGACGATGAAGAAGACGATGCCCAGGAAACTGTCAAACTCACCGTGGAAGACGTCGGTTCGTGTGTTGGCTTGTCCATGCAATATCTTGTGGAACTGGGAGTCTGCCGCGAAAAACTTGGAAGTACGAAGTCTCCAGATTGTCGATGAACCATTTGGTCCCGACTTTCTTGCCGGCTACGATGCCCCCCAAGATGTCCAAATTTTTAGCTTGGAGGAAGCCATTGTGTCCTTGTGCTTGATCGGGTCCGCCGTGGATGGATACGACCAAGTCGAATCCGATGCTGTGGACAGTCTGTTTCCCCTCTATGGCTTGAGTGTCGACGAATGGCTAAAAAAATTCATGGCCCTCAAAAACTCGCAGGGATTTGACGCTTGTCGTGCCGCGTCCGTTGCCATTATCTTGGCGCACAAACTCGTGGTGCTGATGCCTTTCGTATTACGGCTGACTTTGCCTTTTTGGATGGCAAGCTGACGCATGAAGAGTTTGACTACTGGAAGCAACTGGGCGAAGAGCTCCACTTGTCCGATGAGTTTGTGTCCAACGTGTTTGCCACGCTTTTGCAGGAAAAACCCGACACCATCTCCTTGGCATTGCCAGCGCCACTCCGGCTCCATTCTCGTGGTGTGGCCGTGGATCAGCTCCAGCAGCGCTTGGTGGATCTGGGATACAATGTCCAGGTCAAGGGCTTCTTTGGAAAGCCCACCCGACGAGCCGTTCGCAAATTCCAAAAGGACAAGGGCCTCAAACAGGACAGCATCGTTGGACAGAAACGTGGGATGCTCTCTTTGCTTGAGGAGGCGATCCTGATGAGAGAACTTGGCTGGCTGATTCCCTGTGACTTCGTATCCCCCTTCGTACGTGTACCGGCGTGTCTGTGAATTCGAATTCGTGGACCCAAATGCATGACGTTTTAATGATCTTCACTTTACAGTAGCCCCGAGAATATAGTGTCTTAACCAATAGTGAAAGTGTTTCAACAGAACGCGACGCTTCCTTCTGCCGTTCCCGACAATAGCCGCTCGTCCCGACCTCTTCAGACAGGACTCACTTGCTAGTAGCTAGTATAGGTACCGGTATGGTGCGCTTTTGACGTGCCCGAGTCGGAGACTCATAGCTAGCCTTTGCCTTTGCCTTCCAGAACCGAGTCGGCAGTCCCACGCATCCCACCCCACCCCACAACTAGTAATAAGCTCACTCGGTGTGCCACCGAATTCAATGCTACGGCACCGGCACACTACTAGGCACGAGCAACCTACGCATGTAGCTACTTTGGCTCCACCCCCCTATCGGGCCTCACCGAGTGTGCTGTGACGAATCCAGAGCGCTAGCCATACAGCACAACCCATCCAACGTCTTCTGATACTGTACCCAAACCGCACTTGATTCCATTTGAAGGGTGGCGCATCGCCAATGGATCTGTGCACTTCTGCGTAAAGAGCGAAGACGGTAGGATGGCGCGAACGCACCTGCAGCTTGGCCTGTGAGACCTGGTTTGGAAAGCTTTAAATCCTTTTTGTCTTATTGGTACCCCTGACACGATCCCTTTAAATCCTTTCAAACTTGCATTTCGCCCACAATTGACCGTTGGGCGACCCTCTGTTTTGGGTCCATGCATGGCCAAGCTGTGGGCTGCCACAATTCGGACAAAGAGCAAAAGCAAAACCCTCCCCAGACTGAACTACTTCAGCCAACGAGAACAAAAGCCATGAGTAACGCCACCAAAGACACGATGCCCAAAGAAGCTACACCTGTGGAGAAGGAAGCCAAAGAGAAATCATCAGCCAAAGAGAAACAAGAAATCCAAAAGGATTCCGAAAACGTTGATTCTGCTTTCATTGCTCTTACTGGAATTGAAGCTCGGTATGAAGATATCCAACAAAGTGGCCAGCTAGAATTCCTACCAAAGCAATCAAAAGGAACGCCTTCCACTGTAAATCACAACCCCAATGCCCGGCATGAAGAGACCCAAAGTAGTGGCCGGCTAAGATTTTTTGCCCCCAAATCATCCCAAAAGCAACACACGGGACAAGCAGCAAGTGGCGGGACAATGCCAGTTTCCCGTGAAATTGAGCCAACCATGGTTGCCACAGCATGCCTTTCTTCACCAAACCAGCAACAACCACAGCTTGCTCAACCTGGAGCATACAGAAATGTTCCTGGGGAGTCCTCGCATCGCACTGCAGCAGTCAACTATGGCCTCCTTGGTGCCGCTGAAGCTTCCTCGGGTACCACACTTCCAACGTTCACACAGTCAGGACTAGAACCTACTGGTTCCAAAAATAATCAACTTCCACAGGCAAACTTGGTCCTTGAAGATCCAGAAGACCACACGCGGCCATCAGCAGATCCAGTTGATCAACAACAGGTTCAGCAGAGAGAGCAAAAGAAGAAGAGACAGAGGAACTTGTTTCTTGTGATGGCAATTCTACTGTTCATTTTAGCTGCAATCATTGTGGGATCGGTGATTGGAACCCAGCAGGAAAGCGAGCCAGAGGTGATTGTCTTACCATCGACAGGAAGTCCAACTATCTTTGGTTCCATGGAGACATCAGAAGTGCCATCCTCTGCTCCCACTGGAGTTCTAGACCTGTTGTTGGATAGCCTTCCAGAGTACACTGTGGCAAGCAAGATCAATGGCAGTCACACACCTCAATGGAAAGCATGGCAATGGGTAGCCAATCACCAAAATATCACTTTTCTTCCAGAATGGAGGAAGGTGCAGCTGTTTGCTCTTGCTGCCTTCTTCTACTCCTTTGAAGGAGAGAACTGGTGGCAGCCAATTCAAGACAGATGGATGGATGACACAGTAGATGAGTGTGAATGGTTCTCCAGTGCATTTGGATACTTCACGCCATGGGATGGAAAATATCATCCACACTCAAATCCAGTGCTTCCATGCAATGGGCATGGGCAGCTCACCTCTCTGGATCTTGAAAATCTTGGGCTTTTAGGTCTTACACCTAAAATTCCACGAGAAATTTCCCTCCTGGCTTCCTTGTCCACCATTCAATTTTATCAATGCGACCTTGGAGTACCAAATTCTCATCTCTTACCAACAGAGCTTTATGAGATCACTGGTTTGAAGAGTTTGTCCTTGTTCGCCAATCAGGTGTCCGGCAAGATTCCTTCGGAGCTTTTGCTCCTGACCTCACTCGAAACTCTTGTCCTGTCTGGTAATCAGCTGACTGGTCCAGTTCCTTCCGAGCTTGGCCATCTGACCTCATTGACCGAACTTTCTCTATTTCTCAATCAGATTTCGGGTCCAATTCCTTCCGAGCTTGGGCTCCTGACCTCATTGGAGAGGCTTGGGCTTCTTGATAACCAGATGACCAGTTCTATTCCTTCTGAGCTTAGCCTCCTAACCTCATTGGACAGTCTTGACCTATCTGGAAATCAGTTGTCTAATGCAGTTCCTTCCGAGCTTGGGCTTATGACCTCGTTATACGACCTCAACCTTTTTGAGAATCAGTTGAGCGGACAAGTTCCTTCTGAGTTTGGACTCTTGACCTTATTGAACGACCTGAACCTTTATCAGAACCATTTTAGCGGTCAAGTTCCTTCCGAGCTTGGGCTCCTAACCTCATGGTTGCATGAGCTTGACCTGCATGAAAATCAGTTCACCGGTCCAGTTCCTTCAGAGCTTTGGCTCCTGACCTCATTGCGGGAGCTTCACCTAAATGACAATCACCTTGTGAGCACAATCCCAACAGAAGTTGGCATGATGACATCAATGACATCCCTGGATCTTCACAACAACATCCTGACAGGAACAGTTCCTAACCAGCTGGATGCGTCCATGCGGCTGAGACTAGGTGGGAATGAGTTCTCAGGGACGGTTCCAAACCATATTTGTTCCTTTCTGAATTGTGATTGTGGGGCAAGTGTGACTCTGGTATCTACATGTGCTGACCTCAAAGATGCCCCACCTGATTGGCCTGGACGATTTCCAACCATTCCTGGATCATTTATGCTCAATATTCAAACTGATGAATATCCAGAAGAAACATCATGGGTTTGGCAGAAGGAAGCCAATGTGACCGGTCTTTGGGACACGCTGGATGGCTCTGGTGGTCCGCTTGTATTCCCTGATCATCTTTACTCCTCTCTGCTGCCAATTCACCCCAACGCATGGTACAGACTGGTTGTATCCGACAGTAATGGTGATGCCATCACACACCCTGGGTGGATGACCCTGGCAACCAATGAATTCCTGATCTTTTCATCCCGCAGCGGCTATGTCTTCTTTGAATTCGCCTTGACAATTTTCCAGGACGGAGCTGATGGGCCTTACGTTTTGGACTTGTCCATCACATGATCAATCCAGTGTTTGGTGCCTACATAACTCTTTGCAATGCGTCTTATTAAATCTCTTATTTCTGCAGCTGCGGCTAGACACCGCAGCATCCCCAACTATAGATCTCTAGCTAGCTAATGTTCTCTATGCTCTGCAACTCTGTCTGCAGTTTCATGGCAACTTCAAGTGAACGTCCGATACCATTTGCTCGTGTTAGCTGCCTATAGATACAGCTAGCCATGACAGCGGTACCTACTACTAGCTAGCTAGCCAGCTACAATGCAACCAATGCAACACAAATCACGATACAGGAATTGCGGGAGAGCCCCCCACAGCAGCAGAGGACGTGCCGCAACCTGCCTTTCGCCGAACAACCCAGTTGCGTCCACAATCTCAGCCAGGTGCATTCCTGGGTACACCAGGACGGCAGATGCAACGAAACCCGGACTTAAACTATGGCCTTGTTGGTGCTAATTCGGGCACTGACAGTGGCCCCGGAGATTCCCGTGTTGGTGCTGCACGGATATCGACAAATGATGGGTTGGTGCAGGCTAATGCCGTAGAGGATGATACGGCCGAGTTGATGCATGCCAATCCGGTTGATCTGGAAGCCGCCCAAAATGGTGTACTCGAAAGGAAGCAGCAACAGAAAACTTTCTTGGCAGCAGTTCTTTGGCTGTTGCTGGTTGTTGCCATTATCGTGGGATTCGTGGTGGGAACCCAAAAGAACAAGGAGCCGAATGTGGCGGCCCTTGAGTCAACGGAGGCTCCAACCGTTTATGGCTCCATGGAACCTTCAGAAGGGCCATCTTCCGCCCCATAGCCTACCAGACTACACTTTGTCAAGCATGAACAATGGCAGTGATACCCCTCAGTGGAGAGCATGGAACTGGCTAGCCAATCACCAAAATGTCACCTTTCTTCCAGAATGGAGAAATATACAGCTGTTTGCTCTGGCTACTTTCTTTTACTCCTTTGAAGGAGACAATTGGAATCCTTTAATCAAGGCTCATGGGTGGATGGATGACACTGTAGAAGAGTGTCTCTGGTTCTCCAGTGGGTTTGGTTTCTTTTTCAACTCTATGTACCTTAGTTTGCAAGCAATTGGTGAACCATTTACACTTCCCTGCAACGCCCAAGGACAATTCACATCTCTGGATCTGCAAAGGCTGCAGCCCTCTGGTCTTTCAGCATCTATTCCACCCGAGATTGCGCTCTTGTCTTCCTTGTTTCATGTGTCTTTTAATGACTTATGGAGAAATGTCATGTCTGGACCAATTTCATCTCTGTTACCAACAGAACTTTATGAGATGACTGGTTTCGATCACAGGCAAAATTCGCTCGGATATTTCACTATTGACTTCTTTGTCCTATCTATACTTGGGATTTAATGAGTTGCCAGGCCAAATTCCTTCTGAGATTTCACTAGTGACATCCTTGACCGGGCTTCACTTGGATTCGAATGATTTGACCGGTCCAGTTCCTTCTGAGCTTGGGCTCTGACCTCATTGGAAGACCTTAAGCTATGTGTTATATATCTCTTCAAAAATAATGAATGAATGTCTAGTTTTTAAAATTAACGGATTCAGACAAGAAGGGCCCAACACAACGCCGTGGGTTCGATAGCTGGAAGTGGCTGGACGTATCAGGTTCCACTCTGATTAGCTATTTCTTGTCTACTTGGACCGCAACTCTCGTCTCAACAACGGGAGTATGGAATATTCAGAACTTGTTGATCGATGGATGGATGGATGGCAGTCATGATCGAATTTTTGTTTTCGTCTATCTACTTTATCCCATGGCTCGCGCAATGTCGATATCTCCCGTGACCAAGACATCGGAAATGCATCCTTGTTGTCGTTGAGGATCGGTCCAATGTGCGCAGGCCTCTTGCGCTTGTTTCTTGGACACGCCCTTACTACTACTGGCACTCGTTCCTTTCAATCGTTGTGGTGGTGGCAGACGACACGATTCCTCTGGATACTGCGGTCCATCAAGTGCTCGAAAGAGCGTCTTTTCTTCTTCGTTGCCAGGAACATCGATATCGGGACGGACTTGCCATTCCTGTCCAAACACCGTGATATCGTTTGACAAATCGGTAGTGCCATCGCGGGCCATCATGTCACCTCGAAAATTGCCCATTAATCCCAACGTCGATCCAAAATGAAACCGCGTCGCACCCGTAAAGCGAACAAAGACCATGTCTTTGAAACTGCCCATGGTAATGTTGGAATCTTGACTCAGAACAATATCCACAATGGTATGATTCTCTTGCGGTTGTCGATGATAGATTGGAAACGTGTCGCTAGTGCTGCCCATGCGTTTGGATCCTTCGAGCCGTGGTGTGTCGACGCCATTGACGGCATAGTTGCCCCAACTGGCGACTTCGAGAGTATCATTGCCAATCCGGAGCGCGGCCGCATGAATGTAACTGTAGTCGTATCGAATTTTGGTCCGAATGTGCAAGTCGAGGGCTTGATGCGGTGTGAACTGCGGAACATGGGCCATGACCAGGTCGCACTCGCCTGCGATAGAACACGTAACGGTGGCATTGACAAACGTTAGCACACTTGCTCGCAATCTGGGTATCGTCATTGGTGCAGTCCCACTTGTCAGCTTCGTACCTTGATAATCGAACCAACGGCCATTGAATTTCTGAATGTGAGGATCGGCTTCTCCACCAGATCGCACACTTTCGCAGCCTCCACTATTATGATTTCTAAAATAGGCATATCCCTTGGGTTGACACATTTCGGGGAGCAGGGATCCTCGACAAGTTTCATCGTTGCAATCCGCCGTGTAACAGCACGATCCGTACCGCGCGAGTTCGTGACACGCATTGCCATTGTAAAAATCTCGAAAGTACGGTAGATTCATTCCCTGCGCTACCATGGCCCGACAACTCGAGACGGTTTCCAACGGGTAACACATTCCGCCGTTGGGATTGCAATCGGATGTCATGCAGCATTCTCCCAGCAGCTCATTGGTGGGGATGTAGACGCACATGGTTCCACCAGTCTCATCTACGCCATTCAAGTACTTGCGAAAGTAAGGCAGGGGAAATTGGGGATCTTGGCAGACTGTCATTTCCACATTCTGACGGTAACACTGCGATTGGCCCACCACGTTGGAACAGCTAGCATCCGTACAGCAATCGCCGCGGTCGGCTTGAGCGTTGGTTACTACTAACAACAGTAGCAGCAGCAGAGGCAGCAGCAGCAATGTTCGTTGGCCGTTCATCTTCATCATCATCGTCATCTTTATCATTGGCTTGCTTTTACGAGGATAGAAGACGGAGAAAAATGAGCCCAAGCAAAAGGAGCTGCAAAAGGTATTGATGACGCTTGCCAGCATTGGGATTTACACGGTTTTAATATAGGAAGGTCACTTTTTTGGTGCGTTATCAATTGTGATCACTCGTGAACAGTAAAAGACACGAACGCTAAGTAAAACTCTAAAAAGAGGTCAGATAGTACAGCAAGTGAACTGCAATACCCTTCTTTAATCCTCATAGTCAAGGCAACATCACGTGACTACTAGATTCTTCACCTAGTCAAATCAAGTCGCCTTTCTGCATCGGTGCTCGTGATGATTAATGCATTTGCGATTCATGGCACCCGTGATTTGATCCAAGGATGATGGCATTAAATCTCTAAAAGACCACATGTTCGTTTTGTTCCAAGCTACGGACACTCACGGATTTAGAAACAGTGCATCTAGTGAAGGCGGGATCGAACCGGAACATATCCCAAAAGAACCGGTATCATTTCAGAAGCCAGCGGCGCTGTCAAGGAATCATCTAAATGCAGGTGTTTGATGCGCCTGGACTCCACGAGTACTCCACTACTCTGTTAGATTAGTCAGTCTATGGATGCATGATCGTCTCCATGCATGGTTATTCAGCCCAATGGGTATCAAATCACAGCGTCCAGAGCTGGGCAAAGATGCAAGTGAGTTGACTTTCTCCAAAGTTAGCTAGCTAGCTAGCTGCTAGCTAGCTAGCTCTCACTATCTCCAACCTAAGAAGTGCTTCCATATATTATACATAATATTTACATGATGATGCCCTTCTAGCTAAAGATGACGGCAGCACAATGAAACAGTACATACATGTAGTTAGTTAGTTCTTTTACCTATAGAAAAATGTAGCATAGAATCACAAGGTAGAATCCGTCACATCAAAAGATCCATCTGCTCCGACCAAAACGTCAACGGTGATTTCAGAAAATTCCTCTGCGCCTACCAAAGAATACAACACTGTTTGGTTGGTGGCTGTCACAGTGATCCAGCCAGAGGGTATGCCATCGCCAAAACTGTCTGACACAATCAATCTGTAGGCTGTGCCCGAATTGACCAGGAAGAGAGAGGAGTAAAGATAATATCCAATGCCCAGTGGACCACCCGATTCCAGTGTGTCCCAAATACCAGTCACATTCGTTTCCTTCTGCCAAATCCATGATGTTTCCTCCGGATATTCATCAGTTTGGATATTGAGCATGACATCGGCACCACTGGTTGGAAACAACCCAGGCCAATCAACCGGAGCTTCTTTGAGGCGTGCACAAGTGGAAACAGGGGGCGTTTCATTTAAGGAACAATCACACCGTAGAAAAGAACAAAGATGGTCTGGAACAGTTCCCGAGAACTGGTTCCCATACAGGCTCAATCCCATGGAAGCATTCAGTTGGCTGGGCAGTGTTCCTGCCAGGCTGTTGTTGTGAAGAGCAAGAGACCACAGTGATGTCATTATGCCAACTTCTGTTGGGATTGTGCTGGAAAACTGATTGTCATTTAGGTGAAGCTCCCACAACCACGTCAGGAGCCAAAGCTCAATGGGAACCGGGCCAGTGAATTGATTGTCATTCAACCATATATATTCCAAAGCAGTCAATGCTCCAAGCACAGAAGGAACTGGACCGGTCAGCTGATTATATTGAAGATCGATGTGCTCCAATGAGATCATGAGCCCAAGCTCCGAAGGCAATGGACCGGTAAACTGATTAGTATGAAGGTCAAGAAATTCCAGTGAGGTCAGGAGCCCAAACTCCGAGAGGATCTGTCCAGTGAACTGATTGTCATTTATCCCCAAGATACTTAAAGCAGTACAGGCACCAATCTCAAAAGGAAGTGGACCGGAGAACTGATTCTGAGCAATGGAAAGAGAAACCAGTGAGGTCAGGAGCCCAAGATCAGAAGGAACTGGACCCGTCAACTGATTGAAATCAACATGAAGCGTATCCAATGAAGTCAGGAGCCCAAGCTCTGTAGAAATTGGACCAGACAGCTTGTTGAAATCAACTCGAAGTTGTTTCAATGAGGTCAGGAGCCAAAGTTCCGAAGGCATGTTGCCGGTCAACTGGTTGCTAGATGAGTCAAAATGATCCATTGAGGTCAAAAGACCAAGCTCCGAAGGCAGTAGACCAGTGAACTGATTGCCTAGAAAGATGATGTACTCCAATGAGGTCAGGATCCCAAGCTCTGAAGGCAGTGGACCGGTAAACTGATTAAAAGGAAGGTGAAGTGCGGTCAGTGATGTCAGGAGCCAAAGCTCAGAGGGGACTAGACCCGACAATTGATTCAGTCCCAGGTGAAGGTAGGACAATGAAGTCAACAGTGAAATCTCAAAGGGAATATTGCCAGTGAACCGATTATCATACAAACTCAAGCTTGTCAATCCAGTCATCTCATAAAGTTCCGTCGGTAAAAGAGATGAAATGGGTCCAGCAATGTCATTCGTCGAGAAGGCTACATGAGACAAGGAAGTCAAGAGGGCAATCTCGGGTGGAATAAATGGGGAAAGGCCAGAGAGCTGCAATTTTTGCAGAAACAGAAATGTAAACTGTCCTTGGCTGTTGCAGGGGGTGCCTCTAACATCTTGCCATTCTTTCCATTCGTAGTAAATTCCATTTAAAAAAAATCCAAACCCACTGGAGAACCACAGGCACTCATGCTTGGTATCATCCATCCAGCGCTCTTTTATGAGAGGATTCCAATTTTCACCCTGAAACGCATAGAAAAAAGTAGCGAGAGCAAACAGCTGTGTCTTTCTCCATTCTGGAAGAAAGGTAATGTTTTGGTGATTGGCTAGCCACCACCATGCTCTCCACTGTGGAGTCTCACTGCCATTGTTGATGCTTGCCAAAGTGTAGTCCGGTAGGCTATCCAACAGCACATCCAGAGCTCCAGTGGGGGCAGATGATGGCACGTCCGAGGGTTCCATGGAGCCGTAAACTGTGGGAGCCTCCGTTGACACGAGGACCACCACTTTTGGATCCTTCTTATTTTGGGATCCCACCACGAATCCCACAATAATGGCCGCAACCAGCAACAACCAAAGAACTGCTGCTAAGAAGTTATTCTGTTGCTGCTTCCTTTGGAGTGCCCGTTGCTGGGCAGCTTCTTCCAGATCAACCGGATTGGCACGCATCAGATCAGTGGCATCATTCTCTACCGCATTAGCCCGTACCAACCCTTCATTTGTTGATATCTGTACTGTGTTACCAACATTCAAACCTTCTGGACCACCATCAGTACCAGAATGAGCCCCAAGAAGACCGTAGTTCAAGTTGGGGTTTCGTTGCATTTGTTGCCCTGGTGCACCCATGAATGCACCTGGCTGAGATTGTGGATTCATCTGGTTTGTTTGGTCTGCAGCAATTTGTGGGAGAGCGTCTCCTCCTGCGGTATTTTGTGCATCGTCATTTGTGTGGCCTGGCGTTGCCTTAGTGTTAGTGGTGCCTTGGGCTTGGGCAGCTTGGGCCTCGGCTCTTTGTTTAATGAGATCATCCTTAAGGAGAAAATCTTCTCTTTCTCGGTGGCCTGGCGTTGCCTTAGTGTTAGTGGTGCCTTGGGCTTGGGCAGCTTGGGCCTCGGCTCTTTGTTTAATGAGATCATCCTTAAGGAGAAAATCTTCTCTTTCTCGGTGGCCTGGCGTTGCCTTAGTGTTAGTGGTGCCTTGGGCTTGGGCAGCTTGGGCCTCGGCTCTTTGTTTAATGAGCTCATCCTTAAGGAGAAAATCTTCTCTTTCTCGGTGGCCTGGCGTTGCCTTAGTGTTAGTGGTGCCTTGGGCTTGGGCAGCTTGGGCCTCGGCTCTTTGATTAATGAGCTCATCCTTAAGGAGAAAATCCCGTACCACTGGGTCGAGTGCACCATCGTTCCCGTCACCACTGCCAGGAGATGCCGTGCCCACTTCTACTTCTGTGCCATCTGTGCTACCAGCTATTTCTTCTTCTTCCTTCATGGTACGGTGATCTAGTATAATAGCTTGCTAGGTATAGTTGGCTTGCTAGATAGATGGATGGATGGATGGATAGGAATGACTGCTATCTACTTAGTATTTGTTCTCTCTCATCGTCTCGACAATTGTCCTCTGCTTATTTTTACGCTTGCTTTTTCCATTTGTTCTGGCTTTTCGTTTTTTCGGCTGGACAGCAATGTAAATCGAACAAAAGCAACACAAGTTTTCCCGTTGGCTTTAAAGTCAGCTTGCTGGCCCGCTTATTTTTTATGCCTGCTTTTTTTCTTTTATGTTTAGATTTTCCTTTTTTCAGCTGTACAGCAATGTAAATCGAACAAAATCAACACGGTCACAGCGGTTTATTGTTTGGCTGCATGCTGGCTACATGCATGCATGGGTCAAATGACTGTTTTGGCTTAAGAATAGTCAGCAAGGCGGCTTGCAGACACAGCGGGATGTTCTGGTATAGCCATGAGATCTAACGGAGGGATTATGTGCAATCATGGGAAATGCTGATCGGGAAGGCACGAGCGATACACAATCGATGCGTGCCACTCTCTGTGAAGTACCAGTACCTTATGAGAGACGAATCGAATCGAATCAATCAAGCTGACGAGGTAGGCCACACACAGCCCGGTCTCGTTGCACAGAGTGTAAATTCGCACGTGGTAGCTATCTACTATAGCTCTAGCTTGAGCTACCGGCATGCATACCTTAGTCTGTTTTGTGTTTGGACTGCATGCACTGAGGCCCGCCAATGAGCGAAGAGGGTGGTACCGGTATACCGTAGTGTGATACTATAAATCGTCAGACTCCAATCCAGATGCCATTGCTGATTGGTATGCCTAACAGGAACGTTCCTGTGGTCCTCTTTGCCAAAAATCGAACCTTTCAGTCTACTACTGCTTTGCACGGCAAACAAAGGATAAGCACCAGTGGGCAGGCACTGATAGACAAGTGAGGAGAGTCTATTAGTTTAGTTTGATAGTTCCCAGGTGACAGAGTGGGCATTCTGGATGGTTTCCCAAGATAGAGCCACGAGAGTGCCAATGGGCTCTGAAGGGATCGAAAAACGAAATTTCCTCTGTAGCGGGATTCATAAACCTAACCCTTACCTTCAACGCGACCATGGACGTTTTTGGAACCTCTCCACTGTACCGTAGGTGTTGGTGCCCTTGTCTAGCTAAAAATGCACCTCCCCTAGTAGGGAGTGTGGTGCCGGTGAGGGCACCATGCAGGGGTGGTCTCCTGTGAAACCAATCCCCGCTTCGGCCGGGAGCGGTTACCCAAAGCTTCGGGCTGCAGCACAGTGATGA